>MAYD01361393.1:0-11896 GCA_001909325.1 Ruellia speciosa
TACTATTTTGATTATTTACTTACTACAAGATTTATCCTTTTTTTAAAAAAAATTCTTTTATTCAAATATATTTATATAAAATGATTAAATTTTAAAAAATGGCTAAAATTAAATATACTCTTTGTACATTATACTGGTACTATTTTCATTTAATTACACATTCACACTATAACTGTACACTTGCATGTTCATATTTTGTACTACATGCGTCTAATTGAACATGTAACAAAAGTAGTGTAATTTATACTTATTTTCTAATACTTTCAATGAAATAGAGGTAGTCTGTTCTCATAATTCTGTAATTCTTTTTGAGGCAAGTGATTATATTGGTATTTAACCACAATAATCATCATGGCTGTGGTTGCCATGTTGGACTCAGCAATAGATACAGTAATTTATATTAGATAAAAATTATAGTGATATACACTTTAGGGATGAAACTACAATATTAAATTATTAATAAAAATATAAATAAATGCCTATAATATGTAAGAATTTTAAAATTTTAGGGACGACTACCTGCTCGTCCATCCCTGGACTGCTATTTATTTCCTCAATAATATTGTTTGAAATTTTGATTTCAGCAACACATTTGATGAGGTTAAATTCATTGTAGTTTAATTTCTTAAAACTGTTGTTGAAATCAATTACTTTCTTAAATTCGTCGTTGAAATATTCGATCACAATAACTAATTGTTTTATTTACATCCACAAAATATGCAGTATTTTGTCCCTCATGTCCAACGGTAACCATCTGTACGGACAGACAAAGAGACAAGATTATACCATACTGTAATAAACTCAATAATCAATACAAGTTTAAAACTTTTGGATTTGGGACTGTTGGCCATCTCTTGCGGTCAGGTGCAGGCAGTCGAGATGAGGAGGAATAGCATAGCCACAAATAATGGAGGTCCATGCTCTGCTTCCAGAAGAAAATAATTTAAAAACGATTTAATGTGGTAATAAATTCTTGTTAAAGGGATGGCCTGCCCCTCTGAGAACCAAAGCAAAGCAGTTACTACTCGCAACAAACATCGTGTAATAAAAGTGGGTTCTGTTGTGTACAGAGTATGCAGGTACAAGAATCTTGACCCTTTTTTCCCTAAACAGAACAAGACATCCCATTATAATATAATCAATGCTTCCAGTCTGCTATAGTTGTTTTCAAGCTTCATTTCCAGCCAATCCCCATGTTCCATCTTTTGCTTCTCCACTGATTTGATTTCTTTTGAGAAAGCATCAGAATTTATTTATCTTGTTTCTTGATTTCTGTTTGGAGAGCGAATTTGCCTCTGTGCCTTTTTTTATTTTCAGAATTCTTGGCTCAGATCCGCTGGCTGATTGATTGGGGTTCTGTCTTTCTTTTGATTGATCAAAGGTACGTGCTTGAACTTGAATCGCCCTTTAGGTGTTTGATGTTATCTCTGAGAGAAATTATATCTATTGTTACCCATTGATGATGTCTCTTCCTTTTTGAACTGCTTATCGTTGATTGTTGAATTGATTGATTGCAGGATTTTGAAGCAAAAAAAGGCGCAATAAACAAAATAAATACTGTTGGGATTGGTTCAGCCAGGGGGGGAATGATGCAAAGCCAGGGAGCAGGGATCTTGGGCTTGTTGCCTATGCTGATCATGCTTATGGTTGCATGCCCTGTCGGGGCTCAGACGCCGGCGATTCTGATTAATTGTGGGGCAAATTCCAGTGTAACTGTGGATGGAAGGGGATGGGTTGCTGACACGGCTACTGGAAACAATGTATTTCTCAGTAACCCCCCTGGAATCGAGGCCTCCACGACGGTGTTCAATGGTGATCCACTGTATGAGCCACTTTACAGGACTGCTAGAATTTTCACTGACACTTTGAATTACTCGTTTCAAGTTTCGTCGAGTGGGGATTATTTTCTCAGGCTTCATTTTTATCCCCTGGCTTCTGAGGGACATAATGTGAATGAGTCTTATTTTTCTGTTGTGGCCAATGGATTGAAGTTGGTTTCTGAGTTCAGTGTTCCTGGTGAGATCGCGGATAAGAAATTGAACTTGGTGCGGTCGGGAGGTAATTCCAGCTATTACTCCTTGTTAAAGGAGTACTTTTTCTCTGTGGAGGGTGATGTAATTGTTGTAAGTTTCGTTCCGTCTAAAGGGTCTTTTGGTTTTGTCAATGCAATGGAAGTTGTACCTGTGGGAATCAAGCTGTTCGCTGACTCGGTGAGCAGAGTTGGCGCAAATGGTGGCAATAGTTCGTTGAACTTGAGCAAACGGGGAATTGAAACAATGTATAGGTTGAATGTCGGGGGTTTGTCTGTTAGACCCTCCGAGGATTCCTTTTTATGGAGAACTTGGGAAGTGGATTCGGTTTACATGATCAAAGCAGATGCTGGCTTTGAATATCAAAACAGGTCTAATATTACTTATGCCAATCCAAACGACTCTGCTGTAGCTCCTCTGGAAGTGTATGAAACAGCAAGAATTTTGACGAATGCTGACGTCATGGTGAAGAGATTCAACATGTCCTGGAAATTGGAAGTCGATCCAGATTTCGAATATTTAGTCCGCCTGCACTTCTGTGAGCTGCTTTATGATAAGCCGAATCAAAGGGTTTTCAGAATATTCATAGACAATATAACTGCCACCGAGAATTTTGACATCTATATTCGAGCGGGAGGAATGAACAAGGCGTACCATGAGGATTATGCCGATTTAATTTCCTCCAGAAGCAGCACTATTTGGATACAGCTAGGTCCTGATCCTACAACAGGTTCTGCTGGAACAGATGCTCTCCTGAATGGGTTGGAGATTTTCAAGCTTAGTCGTAATGGCAATTTGGCTCATGTACAGACCTATAGCAATGTAAAAGCAAAGAGCTCTTCAAGAAGTTTAATCCTTTGGGTGGGCATTGGAGGAGGTATTGCTCTCATCGCTGTCCTTGGAGCCATATACATGATAGTCATGCGTTTCTGTAGGAAGAAAAGCAAAGAAAATGATACCAAGAAGAGTCCTCCCGGTTGGCGTCCTTTGTTCCTCAGTGGATCTGTTTTGAACAGTACAGCCAACACGAAACGATCAACTAGCCATCTGAGTCAAAATGGACAAGGCAGTATTCGATCTGGAAGGCGTTTTTCATTAGCTGAGATTAGAGCAGCTACAAATAACTTTGATGAAAGTTTATTGATCGGAGTGGGAGGATTTGGTAAGGTGTACAAAGGAGAGATTGATGAAAGCGTTCTTGTGGCAATTAAGCGGGCCAATCCACAATCTCAGCAGGGTCTGACAGAATTTGAGACGGAAATTGAAATGCTGTCAAAGCTAAGGCACAGGCATCTTGTCTCCTTGATTGGATTCTGTGATAAGCAGAATGAAATGATTTTGGTGTACGAGTATATGGCTAACGGAACTCTCCGGAATCATCTGTTTGGGAGTGACCTTCCACCATTAAGCTGGAAACATCGATTAGAGATTTGCATTGGTGCAGCACGAGGGCTGCATCACCTTCACACTGGTTCGGACAGAGGCATTATCCACAGGGATGTCAAGACAACCAATATATTGTTGGATGAGAACTTTGTAGCGAAAATGGCTGATTTTGGACTGTCCAAAACCGGTCCTTCACTGGAGCACACTCATGTGAGCACTGCAGTTAAAGGAAGCTTTGGCTATCTTGATCCTGAATATTTCAGAAGACAGCAGCTGACTGAGAAATCTGACGTGTACTCATTTGGTGTTGTCCTCTTTGAAGTTGTATGCGCTCGGTCTGTTATCAACCCGACCCTGCCCAAGGATCAGATCAACCTTGCAGAATGGGCAATGCGTTGGCAACGAGAGAGATCACTTGAGAGAATCATTGATCCATGTCTCAGAGGAAATTATTCTCCAGAATCATTGATTAGGTTTGGAGAGATTGCAGAGAAATGTCTTGCTGATGAGGGGAGGAGCAGGCCGACCATGGGAGAAGTTCTGTGGCACCTGGAATACGTCCTACAGATTCACCAGGCATGGGTGCGGAGCAATGCTAAAGATGATTCAGTTAACTCAATTCAGGACTTGAAAACTTCTATTGATGAGGGAGATTCTGAGGGCATCACCGACACAACAATGCAGATGAAAACCAACACCGTTGGAAGATCAGTCTCAAGAACAGATACCATGCTGGCTGCTGGGGTTGATGATTTTTCGCAGATGGTACTTCAGCAGGGAAGGTGAATTCCTCACTGCAATGCTTAGCACTTGATCTGGAACTATTTCCCAATATTAAGGCTGTGGAAATTCCTTTCAAGCATTTACATGAATCTACTGATCAGGTCCAATTCTTTCATTCTTGCTTGTTTGTTTGTTGTCTGTATGCTGTGACATCTTTACAAATGGTTTCCCCTTTGTTTGGTCTTTTAGTTCAAGTGGTTGCTGCTTCCTTTTAACTGTAATATGCAATAGCTTGACACGTTTTGTGTGTAAGTACCATGAGCTGCCAGGGCAGCTCATGGTACTTACACACAAAACGTGTCAAGCTATTGCGTAATGTAGTTTGTTTCGATCTTGTTGAACAGGGTTTTTGTGTCGACAGAAGTCTGTACATGTCCAGCATCCACAAATTCCATCATCTATGGTAGAACTATTTTTGTTCCTTCAGATTATGATCGTTTTGTAGAAGTCGTGCTGCATACAGGCCATAATTAAATTTACACGGTCATACTAGTTGTGATTATATCATCCCTGGTTTCTTTTCTTTTCTAACCGTAGTGATCTTATATGCTACATGGAGAACATTGTATCTTCGTAAACAGATTTTCACCTCGGCCAAACTGGAGAATCATCTGTGCATTAAATGGGCCATGTCAGGTGGAGCTCAGATTCTTGATTCTTGATGTATCACAGCTATATGTACAATTAATGCTTGGTCAAAATGTCTCTGGAACATTAGAAAAGATGTCGAAAACTCCTGATACAGTGACTTCATTTCTTGTTTATTTGAATTGCTTATTGTTTTAGGACCTGCTAAAGGTGGAAAGGTTTAAAAAAACTCATGGTATACCAGAGTTACTGCCTTAGTTAAGAGTTTTCAAAGGAGTACTTTGCAAACTGCCAACTACAGTGGTGACTTGGTGTTGTCTGCTGTAGGATGACACATGACTTTGGATTGTTTTGATGATTGCAATTGATTTTTCAACTTTCTTGACGCCACCAAAAGGCAATGAACGGATCTCTGACTGTATGCATATGTTTAGTAGTATTTGTTTTTATCAGGCAATTAAACCAGCTAATACTATATTTTAATCATTGTAATATAGACATTTTGAGATTGTTTGCTTAATGTTCATTATCGACATATGATGTCCATACAAGCAATGGTTGGGCATTTTGATTCTAGTCCATGTCCGAATAGCACATCCTTGTTTGTGTCTGGTGGTCTAAATATCAGTGAATTAACTTGACAGATTTGGGCTGACTTATGGGACCACTGTCGACTGGCCACCGTCCATACTCATACCCACACTTCATGGGCTCCACTTTGCATTTTGCAATATTCACTCCAATCCCAATCTTACAGCTTTAGGCCTTGTATTCATACCATTGAAAATTTCATCCTCTGCTGGACTATTATTTCCCTCACCTACTTCACCCCTGACCTCTTTAATGGAGGAGTAACTCAGGAATTTATGTAAATATGCATTTTCATGTGAGTAATGTTTTCAAGCTCAAGAAATAGATTTTTACTACTCCTAATGTTGTTGTAGTGAAAACCCTAGTCAATAGGGTCTTGGCAAATTCACAATTCCCAATTCTGCTACACTACCCTACTCACTGCTCAGTTCCCACCAGTCCACAGCAAACGTTTCCCAATACCCATGTAGGAGTATATTTTATCATACATATAAAGGAACCCAAAAATCTTGAAAACTAGATTTAAAGATTCTTGTTGACGTCCACCATGACTGAGTCATCAGATTTTAGCTTTTTGGCGGGTGAAATTTTGCGCACGACGCAATATTCTTCATTTCCCGCTGCCCCCACCACTCCCCACTCCTGCACTGCACCTTGTTTGTTTTTTACTCTTTTCTTTTGCAGTATCTACGAATTCTATTTAGCTTTGATGACGAATAATAAACTAATCCTATATGGCAATATTATTAATTTAATCCAACAGGGGCAGAGGTACATTGTCCAAAAGGGAAGAAAACATAATTATAAGGTCTTTCTGTATTGGGTTCCCCCACATGTCCTTTTTTGGACAGAAAAAGGTGATTTGTTTACCTTGGTAACCGAGTATACATGCAAAGACATTAATTAATTTAAAGCACTTAAGAAAAGACAAATGCCATTACCTTTTAGTGAGGGTTTTGCAGTCTCACAAATGGTTAGTGGGCTTCTTTTTAATTTCTCGCTGTAATTACTGGAAAGCTCAAAGCTGTAGTCTTTTTAAGGTTTTCTCCCCCCATGGTCCTTTAGGGTTTTAAAAGGCGAATGCTTTACTGGGTTATTCGCTTTCATTGTCTCCAATGCATTTAAGATGCAGATTTGAATGCCCTTTTGCCTTATCTTTTGAATGCCCCAGATTTCGTTGGTTATGAACTCTACAGGGAAAGCGACACATTGTTGTTTTTAGGTGCATTGTTGCATTTTCAGTGTGTTTGAACTATCAATCTTTTCTGTGGAATATTACACAACTGGGCTACATATATTCGGGCAAATGGCGAAATTGTCATGGTGAAGGAGTAGGGGGGCTTCCCTTTGCCTGGATCTCTGTAAGGGACTTATTTTGTGCCTTTTTCTTTGAAGTTATTTATTTTATCTTTCCAAGCCTGAATTGCTAAAGTCTGGTGTTGTTAGTGCGAATTCAGGTTGTATTTCCTTACAATGAGTGTTGATTCAGGGAGATTTTCTGGGCTGTGTTTGATTTCAAGATTTCTGAAATTCTGGCTTGTTTAGAGGTTGGCATTCTTGTGGTTTTCTTGTAGTTTACCTTGTTGGGCCGCTGTTTTTGCTCTTGAATGCTTTATACTTGAGTGGATTTTCTAGAAACTCAGAGTTGTCGGTGGTGTCTCTGTTTGATTCCGACAATAGGAAGCTGGGATGGGGGTAATAAGGCTCTTTGTGGTGTGTCTGTGCTTTGTCTCTTCCTTAGGGCAGCTTCCGTCCCAGGATATTTTGACTCTTCTCGAGTTCAAGAAAGGAATCAAGCATGACCCAACAGGGTTTGTGCTTGATTCGTGGAATGATGAATCAATTGATTTCAATGGGTGCCCTTCTTCTTGGAATGGGATTATGTGTAATGGGGGTAATGTAGCTGCAGTTGTTCTTGACAACCTAGGATTGGTTGCTGATGTGGACTTGGCCGTGTTCTCGAATCTTACTATGCTCGTGAAGCTTTCAATTTCAAACAACTCTTTTTCTGGTGGATTTCCACACAACCTTGGTGACTTTAGGAGCCTCGAATATCTGGATATTTCCAACAATCTGTTTTCCTCCTCATTGCCATCTGAGCTTGGTAAACTTGGTAGTTTGAAAAACTTGTCGTTGGCTGGGAATAACTTCTCCGGTGCAATCCCGGACTCAATTTCAGGGCTTGCCTCAATTCGGTCTTTAGACTTAAGCCATAATTTCCTTTCTGGTCCGCTACCACGGTCTTTAACAAGGTTGGGAAGCTTGGTGTATCTCAACCTGTCTCGAAATGGCTTCACAAAAGCCATCCCAAAAGGGTTTGAGCTGATGACCCAACTTGATGTTCTTGACTTGCACGGCAATATGCTTGATGGTGAATTCGATCCTGAATTCTTGCTACTCACTCCAGCAAGTCACATTGATCTTAGTGGGAACTTGCTAGTAAGTTCTGCTACGGACCAGCAGAGATTTCTTGCGGGTATTTCTCCATCTGTTGAGCATTTAAATCTCAGCCACAACCAGATAACAGGATCACTTGTTAGTGGCGGTGCAGCTCAGACTTTTGGGAGCTTGAAGGTTTTGGATTTAAGCTACAATCAGCTGTCTGGGGAATTGCCTGGGTTCAATTTTGTCTATGATCTTCAAGTCTTGAAGCTTGGCAATAACAAATTTTCGGGTTCCATTCCTAACAACCTTTTGAAAGGAGATTCTTTCGTTCTAACCGAGTTGGATTTAAGTGGGAACAACCTATCAGGTATGCCTTCTTTAGATAACCTATTGTTATTGCATCTACGATTTCCTAAACCTAATGTTAAGGATTCTTTTATGGTTCATGTTCAGTAACTGCTGCTGACACTTAATTTTACTTGACAGGGACCGTAAGTATGATCACGTCAACGACATTGTACTCGCTTAATCTCTCCTCCAACATGCTATCTGGCGAACTTCCGCTGTTGACTGGAAGCTGTGTTATTGTTGATCTGTCGAAAAACCAATTTGAAGGAAATTTAACTAGGATGCTGAAATGGGGGAACATAGAAATCCTTGATCTCAGCCAAAACCGTTTGACAGGGTCGATTCCAGAGGTAACTGCGCAATTTTTGCGACTAAATTACCTCAATCTTTCTCACAATTCTCTGAATGGTAATCTTCCAAAAGTCATCACGTTGTTCCCAAAGCTGACAACTCTTGATCTCAGCTTCAACCAATTGGAAGGACCTGTTTTGCCTAGCCTTTTAACATCGTTGACCCTTAATGAACTTCATCTACAGAACAATACCTTCTCTGGGAGCCTTGATTTTTCACCACTTTCTAATGATTCAAATCTTCATGTTTTGGATCTTTCTAACAATAAGCTTAGTGGCTACTTCCCTGATGAGTTTGATTCATTCACTGGACTTCGAGTGCTCAATGTTGGGGGTAATAATTTCTCTGGTTCTCTCCCAAATTCCATTGCTGACATCACTAATCTAACTTCACTAGATGCTTCGCGGAACCATTTTACTGGGCCGCTGCCAAAAAATTGGTCCGACAGTCTCCAAAGCTTTAATGTGTCATACAACGATCTTTCTGGTGTTGTTCCGGATAAGTTGAGAAAGTTCCCTTTGTCGTCTTTCTACCCTGGCAATTCTGACCTGCAATTTCCAAATCCTCCTACTGGCTCCGGGCGTGGTCCAGCTCGAAAGTCAGGCAAGAAACATTTGAGAACTCTAATCAAAGTGATAATTATAGTTTCTTGTGTGGTTGCTCTGATAATCTTGATCCTTCTCGCCATTTTCATCCATTATAAACGGATATCAAGGAATCCTTCGCAGCAAGTGACCACGAAGGATGTCAGCCGTCCAGCTTCAACAAATCCTTCAAGCTTCAGCGGAAGAGACCGTATTGGTGGCTTAGTTTCAAAAGAGGATCTTGTGACAGGAAGGAAAGGATCATCATCGGATGTAATCAGTCCTGACGAGAAAATGGCAGCCATTACTGGTTTCTCTCCGTCGAAGACCAGCCACTTCTCGTGGTCGCCTGAATCTGGTGATTCTTATACCGTAGAGAGCCTTTCAAAATTGGATGTCAGGTCTCCTGATCGACTTGTTGGTGAACTGTATTTTCTCGATGATACAATCTCATTTTCGGCTGAGGAATTATCAAAGGCCCCAGCAGAAGTCCTTGGAAGGAGCAGCCACGGAACATCTTACAGAGCCACTCTGGACAATGGGTTGTTCTTGACCGTGAAGTGGTTGAGGGAAGGTGTTGCGAAGCAGAGAAAGGAATTCGCTAAAGAAGCAAAAAAATTCGCCAACATCAGACATCCCAATGTGGTGGGATTGAGAGGGTACTACTGGGGACCCACGCAACATGAGAAGCTAATTCTTTCCGACTACATATCTCCTGGAAGCCTTGCGAGTTTTCTCTATGGTAACAATTTGACTCCGTTCTTGTCCTGTTTATGCCTTAATTTGCTTATGAACTTTATCATCTAAATGCTATGTGCAACTTAGCTTTATCCAATTGAGTGTGCTGAGCAAATTTAGGCTTTAAGTTTCTAGATTCGTGTGTACAGTGTACCCCGTGAATACTAAATGCTTGAATTAGTGATTTGGTTGACAATTTTGTCATGTCTGCCGTCCTTTATTCAGTATGCCTTGTCTTAATTGTTGTAGAAAGTTGTTTCTCCACAATTTGTTCCAACTTGACTTGGTTGGTATTGGGCATAAATAGATAAACTACTTGTTGAAGTACCTATGAATGTGGGAAGTTTCTCATTATGGTTCTTTACTTGGTGATCGAACAAAGAAAATTCTCTACAAGCACAAGCATAAGCTATTTTTGCTTGTCTGGATACTTCTCATCTTTGTTCTATGAATAATGTGATATGATGTGTATGTGGTTATATTGTTCCTGTTTAACAAATCTGCTTCTATCAGATCGACCTGGAAGAAAGGGCGGTCCGCTGACCTGGGCTCAGAGGCTCAAAATAGCTGTCGATGTTGCCCGTGGTCTGAACTATCTCCATTTTGACCGTGCTGTTCCTCATGGAAACCTCAAAGCAACCAATATACTACTAGACGGCCCTGATCTCAACGCCCGTGTAGCAGATTACTGTCTTCACCGCCTCATGACCCAATCGGGAACCACTGAGCAGATTCTGGATGCGGGTGTGTTGGGTTACCGAGCACCCGAACTAGTTGCATCCAAGAAACCCCTCCCTTCATTCAAATCAGATGTCTATGCCTTCGGAGTGATCTTGCTGGAACTCATCACAGGAAAGTGCGCCGGCGACGTAGTCTCGGGCGCAGATGGAGGAGTCGACTTGACCGATTGGGTTCGGCTGAGGGTAGCAGAAGGCCGAGGCCAGGATTGCCTCGATCCCACACTGACATCGGAGACGAGCATCCCAGCAGTGGATAAAGGAATGAAGGAGGTCCTCGGAATAGCCCTTCGATGCATCCGGTCGGTGTCTGACAGGCCAGGTATCAAGACAATATACGAGGATCTTTCTTCGATCTAGTTTGCGCCCGGTTTTGGTTCAATGAATGGACAGAATGTATGCAGTGGGGAAGCAAATAGCTCATTTGGCCTCCCTTTTAGTTTTCCCCTTTTGAGTAGGAATATTGGATTGGATGTGATTTGGTGTTTGTGTTTTGCAAGCATTATTTGTAAATTGGGACACATGGTGTTGATGGGTTCCAACTTCCAAATTCCCCACTTCAGTTTGGGTTTGCTCATCCAACTTCAATCATCATCACTTGTTAGTTTTGGTACCAATTTTAGGGTCTCTCAAGGTGCCAATTTATCATCAGTGAGTGGATAAAAAGGTAATTAGATTTGACCTATTTTTATACTATAGCCTTCACAAGGTTCAAGTAGATTTCGATTGGGATGACAGTAAAAAAACTAGAAAGAGGTGGGCAATTGCTCACTTTTACTGCACCTTGCCGGAAGAAATAAAGAGGAGAAGCTATTACTTTTAACATAAGAAATAGCTTTAAGCCTTATTTAAATTCAATTAACTGAAAAGCCTAATACTATAAGAACTTAAAGCTTAGACAAATGGGCCACCATTAGGTAAAAAAGAGTTACCTTAGATTCGTTAAATTTGGCGCCGATGAATTTTTTGTGCCAACCACTTTACAAAGTGTGGTGGGCGCCTTTTTGAGATTCAGAAAAGGGGCTTGGAAGGTTATGTCCGCAACAAGCAATCACATTGAAGTTTGGTGATTAGGCTGTAATCACGATGCTTTAGAGTTATCACCTAGTAATCGGGCCAACATACAATCCAACAATGTACGATAAAATGGTGAAATACAATTTATATTTCATTATAAAAAGTTTCAATTACAGTGACCAGGATAAGAAGACAGAAAATAATCTGAGTTACAATCAATTCATTTTGCGACTATTCTCCCCCTCTAGAGATACCTTAATAAAAACATACGATGCAACATGAACGGAAATTTTAGGACTGAGCAGCCACACAGGGAGACTGTGGCCGCCCTACAAGCATATAACGAACAATATGAGAC
>MAYD01361409.1:0-15130 GCA_001909325.1 Ruellia speciosa
GGGGGTCCATGTATGCGGTCTTTTGCAGTTCATGTCATTATCGTAATTGTATATTACTCGTGGGTCTTTCTGCGGACTCTCTCCTATTGTTATTTGATTTGAAATGGGTGGATTATGTCTGGATTAAGGCTATGAGCCTATGACCATGTCTTGCCTGCTGCAGCAGAAAGGCTTTTCTCTAAACTGAAGCATATTTAATGCCTGCACCACATAAGTCCAGTCAAAGTTGATACTATTTAGGATAAGTTGGAAGATACAAATCCGTATTCAATTATGATGTGTAAACTGAACCCTGGAGAAACTAACTTTGTTAGAGTAAGCACTAAGCAACTGAAGTGGAAATGATTTAATATGATGGGTTCTCTATGCCCGTATCTGAGGTTATAATTTTTCTGTGAGGTGAGCGGGTTTTGAAGTTGGTTCGAGTTTCTTGTAAGCATAGAGCCTTAATTTTGTGACTCAAACGTGATTGATTAGCATAAGTGAAAATATTTGACAATAAAATAGAACAGACTTACATATCCTCTTTAGCCAGCAGCAAATATTTTTGTAACATCTTGAATTGTGTGGATCGGAGAATGAGATGAGTTGAGTTAATACAAAACATATCCGTTCTTTTAGTTTTATATTTCACAAATTTGAATATAGTGTTGGTTTTCCCTCTAGTATACCGCTACAGTAAGCATAAATGCATAATCATAAACTTGAAACATTGCTGTTTGGATTAGAGTTTTGAAGGAAGACTTGGATTTTTATATATATAACATATTCTACAATGATGTGAGAATTTCTGACTTTCTTGTTCCTCCAACTTTATGTGTGTGTATTTGATGAATCTTATAAACCTGGATTCTGTTGCATCAACATTTAGCATTGTTTTAGTTGATTAGTTATGTGCTTTGGTTACTGAACTTTGATTTATGTGGCATGATGTTTGGTTGAGTTATTTTATATGTTTCAAGGTGCAAAAAGTATCCATCAATGGAACTGAGAGGCCTTTTCCAGTACCTAGTAAATCAATTGAAGAAAGGCAATGGGATCGAGCTAGTTTTACTGCAGGTTGTTTCACTTTGACAATTCATAGTTTGTTACTTCACATATGTTACTGAACCTCTGTTTGAATTTCAATCTCTCTAGGAATTAATCCAGCAGATGGCTAATGTGCAATACACTGAAAACATGACTGAGGATCAATTAGATGCCATGGCAGGGAGTGATACACTACGATATCAGGCTACTTCATTTGGCATTACAAAGAACAACAAGGTACCTATTACTGAATCCTATAATATTCCTTTGTAATGATAAGCGGGAAGCAATGGCTAGTGAAATTGTTTTACTTTTTTTTCTTTGTTTCTGACATGGGTTATATTTATTGATGGTGATCATTCTGGAAAAATCTTTGGCTCACATAAAATGCATCAACAACTCTTTTCTCATGCAAAACTGCTGATGAGTGGATTGAGAGATTCTCTATCCTATTTCTTTGGTATAGTTAGTGCATCTTCCCTTCCCCCTTGATCTGTTGATTGATGAGCAAGAGCTCTTGCTTTCTTGATTTTTCATCTTATTATCATTTTTTTTTTTTTTACTGACTTTAACTCAGATGTCCTCAATAGTTTACTAGCATCAAATCTATTATCTGACAAGTTGGGGCTCGATTATTCTTTTGTTATATGTTTTTACCATTTGCAAAGCATTGTCTAAAATGTTGGCATGTTTTATGATGTAAATTAAACAAAACTTGATTATTCAATTTTTGAAGGCCAAATTTGGGATTATTTTATTTTTATTTTTTAAAAAATTGTAATGTAAAACCTAGAATCACCTCAGCCATGGATTTTGTTTGCATGCATAAATAATCTTTTGGCTTTTTGTGTCTGTTGAGAGTTCTCATACTCATCATTTGATGTTGTATGTTACATACTAAGAATTAGATGTTTGTGCTTGATTTATTTGGAACAGTACTTTCTACTGATTTGTTTGTTCCCTCACAAACTTTGTGTATACATAGACCGTCATAATGTTAGGAGCGACTACATCTTACGTTAGAAGTGCTAAACTTGTCTCATGAGAAATGGTGGTTGTGGTATGCTGTCTTTTTATAGCATTGCATATCCGACATCAGCTTCTTTGAATAGTTTTGTGGGTCTGTCCCATGTTTTGTGTTATATTTTGTCAAAACTCAAATTTGTGATTCATTACGAGTTAGATCTTAGAATTTTCTTTCTCAACTCTGAGTATGAAAGTATCATGTGCATCTAGCTGCTTTTAGGATGCAAAATTAAAATTATGCACTTATCCCAAATTAATGTGTGTTTATCATGTTATGTGTGTTTAATTCTTGCTATACATATTTTGGATGATTACATTTTATTTTACTAAGTCTCTGAGTTTTCACCTGTTTTTGCAGGCATTGATTAAGTCTACTAACAGACTTAGAGATTCTTTACTACCTAAAGAAGAACCAAAATTGGCAGTTCCTCTTTTGCTTTTGATTGCGCAACATCGTTCTGTGTAAGCTTTGTCGCTGATAGTTACATATCGACTAGTGATATTGCTCCTAAATGAAGATTTTCCCCCCATTTGTGTATGCGTTTCTACCAGTGTCATGGTATATCTATTGTGCATATACCATTACTGGTTCTAGAATGATTCATATAGTGAAAGATAGGACAGTATGCCGGAGAGTTACTGTTCTTTGCCCTTTTCATGGTTGTGGGGTTTGGATGTGGGGTTTTTGTTTGCTCCTGTGGTCAATTTTTTCATGCATAAATTGCAGCTGCTTTGTTTTGATGCCTTCTTATGCAACATTTCCATGCAGGGTTGTTATAAAGGCAGATGTTCCTTATATCAAAATGGTCAGTGAAGAGTTTGATAGATGTCATGGGACTCTTCTTCAATATGTGGAATTTCTTTGTAGTGCTGTGACTCCTACATCAGCTTATGCTTTGTTGATTCCCACTCTAGATGAGCTTGTACATCTATATCATCTTGATCCCGAGGTATGCTTAAACTCTGTTTTATTATTCTTTGAACTTTTGTTTCCCTTTGATTTATTTTCTAACTGTTGTCCTTTTTTCAAACATTCTGTAGCTCCTATCAACAGTATATCACATGCATACAAGTTGATAATGAATCTCATTAAATTATTTGTAGCTCCGAACAACAGTATATCACATGCATACAAGTTTTTAATGGATCTCATTAAAATATTTGTCATTTGTTCTGTCTCTTAGGTTGCGTTTTTGATTTATCGCCCAGTGATGAGACTCTTCAGGTGTCAAAACAATTCTAGTTCCTTCTGGCCTCTAGAATGTAATGAAGCCATGAACCCTGCGACTGCTGAAAAGGAGTCCGAAACTGTAGATTCATCTGCCAAATTGATTCTTGATCTCGGATCCTCTCGAAAGCCTGCTTCGTAATAGTCCTACGTTTCTTTATCTTTTTTTTAAAGTTCAGTTTGTTAACAATATTACACTACTTCCTTGTGTCTCTAAGTCTTTGATTTCTATTTGACCCTCAACTGAATGCTTAGGACTTGTATTATATTTTGCAGATGGGCTAGTCTTCTTGAGACTGTCAAGACAATGTTACCTCCGAAAGCCTGGAACAGTTTGTCTCCTGATTTATATGCAACTTTCTGGGGTCTTACTCTCTATGATCTGTATGTACCCAGGAGTCGTTATGAATCTGAGATTGGAAAGCTCCATGCTTCTCTTAAAGCTCTTGAGGAACTTGCTGATAATTCTAGTTCTGCAATTGCTAAACGAAAAAAAGATAAAGAAAGGATTCAAGAATCTCTAGATCGATTAACAATGGAACTCCAGAAGCATGAAGAACATGTTGAGTCAGTGCGTCGTCGACTTGCTCTTGAGAAAGATACATGGTTGAGTTCTTGCCCTGATACTTTGAAAATAAACATGGAGTTCCTGCAGCGCTGTATATTCCCTCGATGTACATTCAGTATGCCAGATGCTGTTTATTGTGCCATTTTTGTAAATACACTCCATTCCTTGGGAACACCATTCTTCAACACTGTGAACCACATCGATGTTTTGATATGTAAAACCCTGCAACCAATGATATGCTGCTGCACTGAGTATGAAGTGGGTCGTTTGGGTAGATTTCTGTTTGAGACATTGAAAACTGCTTATCATTGGAAGGTCAGTATTGGCACACCATTTAGTTTGAGCCTGGTTCATAACATCTGTGTACCATGCACGTATCATATGTAATGGTTATTCTCTCTTCTTATTGCTGCTCTTGTTCTGTATATATATATTTTCCCCTCCTTTTTTGTAGAGTGATGAATCCATATATGAGAGGGAGTGTGGAAACATGCCTGGATTTGCTGTCTACTACAGATATCCAAACAGTCAGCGTGTTACCTATGGTCAATTTATCAAGGTGAGTACATGGATAAAATATATTTGTTGTGAAACCTTGTTTGCGACGTTAGGGGTTTTGTTAATCTCTTTGAACATTGTCTTTGGGATTGCTACTTGCATTGGATCTTTGCAACTGTGTTTTCAGTAGTCAAGAAAGGTTTTAATTCTCTATACCTGAATTTTCCATCTAGTGGTCACCAAGAAGCTAATCATGATTTTCTCAATTTGTGGACCTTGCATCACTGTATAACTGTCTTGCACCCCTTAAAACTCAAAATCCACTGTCCTACTCGTACTGTAAGATCTTGATCCTTTTGTTGGAACTATATGTTTCACTTTGTCATGTTTGGCACAGTGCTAGTCAACGCCTCCCATGAAACTTTTTGTTTTGTCACTTAAAAAAGTGAAAATGATAGTATGAAATATCAAATATTATACATTTATTGTATATGGGTGCAAAGACATCAATGTATGAATGAACTTGCATATGGTTTATCCCATAGTTATAAATCACGTGCCATGGCGCATGGCATGGCGCTGGGCATGAGAATGGCGTGCCTTTTGTGCCATGGCGCAGAGTAAGTGCCAGACAGAAAAGGGCCCTTTTCTTAACTTATTTCAGCGACTTTAAAAGTTATCATTGCCTTTTTTAATTTTTTGGACAAAGAAAACACACTTTTTAACTAATGAATTTGAAAATTACACACAAACCGTAGACCTAGAATACAAAATACTCCATCCCGCTGCTGCTATGCTCACTCACTGCTCCTCTCACTTGCTGCTCTGTCCTGCTTTGTGGCCAGTGCCCCCCAGCCGCCCGGTGGCCTCACACAAATCTTTTGTTTTGGAATATTTTATATGCTTATGGTGCTTATTTTTAAGTTTTATTAATATTGGTATTTTATATTTGTAATGTTTATATATATATTTAAAAAAGAAATTTCGCTATGCCATGCGCCGCGGCATTTGTCTTTTACCACTATGGTTTATCCAATGGGATTTTGCATGTGGATATTATATATTGCACACTTACTCATTTTCCTGATACACCTACCTTATGTTCTCAAAATGTGTGTATCCTGACCCTTCATATATATTATTAATGACAATTTTAGGCATGAAAAATTGGATAATTACATCCATTTTTGTAGTTATTGGATCTTGTCCATTATGGGCTTATTTGTACAGAAATTTCATTGCCAATTCCTAATGTGACATGGTGGTATAGGCTGACACTTTTCATGTAATGGGGGCGTAAAAAATTGAAATGGGATATATTGCTTCCGGTTGTGATTTGTTGCTCATGTTTCCTCACCTTTAAGTGACACTTTTGATTCTTTAAAGGTGCACTGGAAATGGAGCCAACGGATCACTAGACTATTGATACAGTGCTTGGAATCAACTGAATACATGGATATCCGAAATGCCCTTATTATGCTGACAAAAATCTCTGGCGTTTTTCCTGTTACTCGGAAAAGTGGAATCAATCTTGAAAAACGGGTAAAACTTAAGATATATATGTTTATATGTGTGTATATATGTATGTATATGTATATGCATTCTTGCTTTATTGTTATTCAATTTTGGTTGCTGTATAAATGCACAACGCGTTGTTTCCATTTATGTTTCTCAGGTAGCTAAAATCAAAACTGATGAAAGGGAGGATCTCAAAGTTTTGGCAACTGGAGTTGCTGCGGCTTTGGCTGCTCGGAAGGTAATTGTTGTACTTCAAAATGATTCACTAAATCAACAGTACTTCCAGTTTATTCTGTCTTTTGGATCTAGGACAACAATATTAGACCGGTTCAATGTTTTTAACCTTGACTAGCTTTAGCTTGTGCAGGTGTAGGGAGTTGTATGTAGGAACTGTATGTACTTAATTAGTTGATTAACTGTTGGCATTACCTGATGTCATTGATTTTGTGACATGTTACATGTTAATGTGTTTTTGAAGAAATGTCCTAAAAGCAATTTCGCTTTTTGTTGAAATAGTTATTTTGTGGAAGGCTTATGCACCATACTGATTTTTATCATGTTCGGTATTGGCAGCCTTCATGGGTTACAGATGATGAATTTGGCATGGGTTATCTTGATATAAAACCTGCTCCTGTGCCTGCATCCAAGTCTATATCAATGAATACTACAGCTTTGCAAAATGGGGCCAGTCATAGTACTCAATCTGAGCAACACACAAGTAGATCAACTTCTGCAGGAAACTTACACCCAGATTCTGGGAATTTGGGTAGAGACACTAGAAGATCTGATGGTAAGATTAACCGACCTGAAAATAACTTGTTGAAATACGAGCCATCTCTTGGATCAATTAATGGGTCTGATCAATGTTGTTTAATGTCAACTGGTGCTTAGGTGACAACGCAAAGCAGATGGATGAATTGGCTAACAAGCAACCGGATGACAACCCTAAAATTCCTTCTAAGACATCTCTGGAACCGGAGGTATGGATTAACTTATGGTGACTTAAATGTCTTTCTGCTGTGGCAAAACTGCTTAATGAGTAATGACCCTGTTTGCATTTCAACTGTTTGTGGTATTATTTTTGGTGGATTTTGCATAGCCGTGTAGTCCCTTTAACTTCTCATTTTGTACTCCTTTAACTTAAATATGGCCATTCCTATTATAATGGAAACTTGATTTAGGTGAAGCCCTCACAGAAACGACCTGCAACTGCTGGATCTGTTGCTAAGCAGACGAAGCAGGATGTTGCCAAAGATGAGGGTAAACCTGGGAAAACAGTGGGCAGAACTTCAGGCTCTTCTGGTGGTGATACAGATCTATTTTTATTTATCCTCTTATGACAAAAAGATCTAAAATTACTAATGCTTATTCTACAATTACAGGAAATACCATGTCTGCTGCTGCTGTGAAAGTTGCAAATGCATCTGCCAGGTCTTCAGATAACACAGAAGTGAAGACAGAAAATGTGAATGCGAGGTCATCTGATGCACGGGCTTATGTTGGAAAAGATGATGACACTGAATATTCAGATGCACATAAACAGCAAACCACGAGGTCTAATCATTCTCCAAGGCAGGAAAATCTTGCTATGGCTTCTAAGACTGGTGAGAAGCCTCAAAAGCGAGCCAGTTCAGCTGATGAACATGACCGGCTAAATAAACGACGGAAAGGAGAAACTGATTCAAGAGAGATGGATGGTGGTGAGGTTCGATTGTCTGAGAAAGAGAGATCAAGTGATGTCCGATCGCTGGATAAACTTCATCCTGCTGCGTCTGACAAGATAGGTTCAGATGATCAGATCAATAGCAGGGTGAAAGATAAGCCAGTAGATAGATCGAAAGAGAAGAGTGGCGAACGATATGATAAGGACCGATTGGAACGGCCTGAAAAGTCACGTGGTGATGATTTTTTATCCGAAAAAATGAGGGATAGGTCACTAGAAAGACATGGACGAGAGCGCTCGGTTGAAAGAAGTGCAGATGGCAATTCTGATAGGCTAGCTAAGGATGAGCGAAATAAAGTGCGGTACAGTGAAGCAAGTGCAGAGAAGCTGCATGGGGATGACAGATTTCATGGGCAAAGCTTGCCTCCCCCTCCACCCCTGCCACCTCATGTTATCCCCCAGTCAGTTAATGCGAGCAGGAGGGATGAGGATGTTGACAGGAGATTCGGAAATGCCAGACATGCCCAAAAGCTTTCCCCAAGACATGAAGAAAGAGAGAGGAGAAGATCTGAAGAGAATGCTTCTGCCTTACAAGATGATGCAAAGCGGAGAAGGGAAGAAGAGTTACGTGATAGAAAGCGTGAGGAGCGCGATGTGGTCCCAGTGAAGGTAGATGGAGTTTACTTCTGGCCATTACACATTTTTTGTTTGTTTTTATGGCAGAATGGTCTCTTGTGCTGGCACATATTTGAACACAGAAACTTTGTTTGACCATCTATTTTATTCTCTTTAAATATTGTGATTTCATATGCAGATGGATGAGAGGGAGAGAGATAAAGGGAATGTTATCAAAGAGGATCTTGAATCAAATTCTTCTAAGAGGAGGAAACTCAAAAGGGAGCATGTAGTATCTGAACCCGGAGAGTATTTACCAGCTGCACCTCCACCACCTCCTGTTGCAGTGAATATATCACAGCATGATGCAAGAGATAGAGGCGATCGCAAGGGAGTCATAGTCCAACGTCCTGGTTATGTAGAAGAGCCAGGTCTTAGGGTCCACAGTAAAGAAGCAGCCGGCAAGGCCACTCGCCGTGATATTGATCCGTATCCTTAATGAATTTCTGATTTATTTTAAAGTTTTAAGTCCCATATATTGGTTTATGATCACTCTTTTAAACCCATGTACGTGAAAGAATAGGCAACACGCCGTAATACTTGAACTGCATGTGTTTAAAGATGGGTTCTTTTGAATTCCTTAACCATTGATTTTAGAATGTATGACAGAGAATGGGATGACGAGAAGAGGCAGAGAGCTGAACCAAAGAGGAGGCACCGTAAATAGACGAATGAAATAATTTCCAACTGAAGGTCTCAGGCTAGCTTGGAAATGTTCCCAGTACTCTGTTCCATTGCTTCCTTGGCCATGGTTTGTTTCAAGCTGTTAACTGGGTGCACAATTTTTCTGTGGTATGATGATTATTAGGGAAAAATTGACAGTATCATGTAAGAGTAAAACAGGGGAAGTAAATTTTGAGTGTCACATGTAACCGTGTAGATTGCCATGCAAGTTGAAATAGCCGGAAAGGGCATGTACAATTGAAGGGGAAGAGAAGGCACATTTAGTCCCGTAAATGTACTACATCTTATGTGGCCCTTTTATGTTTGCATAATCCAGCTCAATTAAGACCTTGCTGGGATGGATTTCCAGTTTCCTGACCGAGTTGTGTTTGAATTCAGCTACTACGTGACATGATATGCCCAGAGCAAACTAGAGGGATATATTGTGGGCTTCTATTTTAGACGCCCAAGCTAATCGTTGGTGAGTTTGGATGGGGATATTACCAGTGTTCTTTGCAGGGACTTTTATCCATCTCATCACCAGTAGGCTAAATTTGTTTAGTTCACTTATTTAATGATGGGAAATATGACCATATGAGCATGCTCAACTATTATTCTAGTTTGCACGGGGGCTTGTTCCCACTTACAAGAGTGATTGGAGAAGTTTTGTTTCTGAGATGGACTGGCAAAAAATAGATTTCTTTTGAATATGAAATTATTAAAATATGAAGGTTGTAATAAATGTTATACCTAAAATTGTTAAATGTCATGAAAAAAATAAATAAAAGAGATTATATATATATATACTTTCTACATCTCACTTTTTATTTTGAAATTATTATTTTTCTTGGTAAGTAATGATATTATTTTTAAAAAGTTCAGAGGTCACAGTACCCAGCAAGGAAATGTAAGATCAAGAGAATACCAAACATCTCACACACAAGCAAAAAGTGAGATACAAAATCAGAATAGGAAACAAAAGTGTTAACTTTTAAAAAAATTTAGGACGAAATTCTCAAATAAGTTACTTTATCGCATTTTCTACAATATTTTTCAATCAATTTTGACTATTTTATAAAGTTTGACTCAATATTATTTATTTTTTGAATTTTCAATTTTTATTCTAATTTAATTTCACTCAAATGAAAAATGTGTTAAAATTTTCAAAAATAAAATTTAGCAATTACAATTTTTTATTATGTGAGGTCAGCCAATAACTATTAAGGGAAGTAACAATTGCCAAAAGATTTAATTTTAAAAAGTTTCTTATTAATTATCATGTAGTGATTTTCATAAAAGCGAAATCAAATTCTTAGACATAAGCAATTTTTTTCCATACAAAATTATCAAGATAATACCAAATATGCATTTTCAATAATGAAAAATCAAAAGCTTGAAAAATTATATTTCAATCACACTAGTCATTGCGAGGACTTTTTCCGATACATACCATTCGGCAGTGAAATGAAAATCGAGTCTCTTTAAGAGGTTAAAGTACAAATATTTAAAAGTGCAGACATAGTACGACTCATTTTATTATTGAGTCATGAGTCAGATTTATGGAAAAAAATTTCGTTGTCCTTCGACATATTTTGAAAAAATAAAAAAACTAAACAAATCACAACTTTCACGTAAAAATCTATTCTTTTCATTGTTTTTTGTTTTTGAAAAAGGATAGTTCTAAACCAATATAGCAAACTGTAAGGTTGTCCACGTATTAATCATTGAAAACCTAGATACAAAAAATCTATGCCTAAGATTTGGTGTCTCCTGGATCAAGGTCAAAGCGACGTAGTCGGAAAAGAATTGCATGTAGTTTTCCCTAACCTATTACAACCACCTATCTAAATAGACCAGCCCAAATTTCGCAAGTGTACGGGCGGGCGGCTTCATTAGCCTGCCTTGGAATATGAATGAACCGAAAGGAGGTGTTTCCAACCATCCTAGCAGAAACTAATGCATGAAGGTCAGAAAAGCCTTTACGACTCTTATTAATGCAAGAAATCGCAGTTGTTAGTTGTTAGGAGCTCCACGTCTTTTGGAAGAAATCTCCCTTTCTAGACCAACAACCCCAGGCAATAATGGTACCGTTCTGATTCTGTAGACTGTAATATCATGCATGTGTTCATGATTCTGTAATATCGTACATGTTTTTGTGAACTTGCCACAGGCTGCAGCATCAACCAAACATTTGTATTTAGTTTAATTTGATTCACCGTGCGTATACTTGGAATGGTAGAGATCTGAGCGTGACCAGAACATAGGGTCCGGGGGGCTCGAGCATAAGAGGCACTTTGAATTTCTGGAAGAACTTTGTCAACTAATTCCACAGGAGATAAGACTTCCGTTGGGTCGAATTTCATCGTATTTCTGTTGAGCCATATTAGCCAACATAACAAAAGATTCAAACCAAAAAAGTATCAAAATGAAGGAAAAGCCAGCGAAGAATAAAAGGGACCTCCCTCCATTTCATGGTCGTATCCAAATTGATTGAAATGCCCCACTTGGTTCCAAATATCCGTCGCAATCGGACAGAACCACAAGATGTGATTTAGGTCCTCCACTTGATCTGTACAAATATCACAAAAGAGGGAGACACTCGTTCTTATTTTCTTGTGTAAGTTGAGGCTGTAGGGAACACAATTATGACATTGTTTCTAGCAGCCGATGATGTATTTAGGAGGATATGTAAGTTCCAAATTCTGTTCCATTTCCAAGTCATAGAGGGGGCTAGTATGTTCCAGGAGGAGGCTCTAAGTTTGTAAACAGATTTTACAGAATGATTACCATTCATCTCAAAGTGCCAGCACAGTTTATCTATAGTGTCCTTTCCTCCAACTGGAGTTCTCAGTATATCTTCCAGATCAGCCTCACTAACTTTGTTCTGGAGCAATTTGATATCCCAGTCGAGGCCATTTTGGGAAAGAAAACCGCACACTCTCCTGGGGCCTTCCTCCACCCTAGAAGATAAAGGCTTAAGAATGGCTGAGCTAGCGATCCATGGATCTCTCCAAAAGTCTATGGTGGCACCATCACCTATGCTCCATTTAAAACCTCTTCGACAAATATCTGCACTAGAAATAATGGATCTCCAACAAGGTGAGATAAATTTCCCTTTCCAATTAGTTGCCAAGATGTCATCAAGAGAGAATTCTTCAAAGTTGTTTAGATAGAAGTGCAGTATTAAAATTATCCATGTGTCTTAAACCAAAGTCCTTGGAGGATTTAGTAGTGCAAAGAAACTCCCAGGCTTTTCAGGTCACTCCTTTTCCCTTGCTGGATTGCCACCAAAAAGCTCTCATGTGCTTGATCATATCTTCTGAAACTCCATCTAGGAGCTTGAATTCGGAAATGGTATAAGTTGGGATGGCTTGGGTGACTGATTGTTCACCAGCCACTCGAAGTTAGCTCGCCTCCTTGTGGAGTGACTGGTTTGACTAAGAAGATAATTTAATAGTAAAATAACCGGTTTTATATGCTACAAAAATTTGGTAATGTGTAATCCAATTATGCATTATACTAAATTACCAGTGAGAGAATAACTTATTGAAGTATGAGTAAAGTGGAGGTACCAAATATAATAGGTATCATGTTTAACAAAATTTATTTTACATTAAAATTTTGCTTTTGTGGTATCAACACAAAAGTTTTGTTAGCATTTTGTAAACAACTTATTATTTACATAAAAATACTTTGACCTTAAACTCACCAAAAATAATTTCCTCGGGTTTCGTTTGAATCTTCGTTCTATATTGTATTTCCCTCCCAATTTCCTTATAAGCCGGTGGAGCAAAATATTCTCATTACCATTTTCCATTTTTTCTTCCCAAAATCCTTAACCAAAAACATATTGAATGAGTTCCCACATAATATTCAAATCTTATCCAAACTCAAACCCTAACTTTGATGTATAAGCCTAGAAAAGCACGGATATGATGGCATGCCCCTATAAATAAATAGGTTATTGTGTGGATGAATGCTCAGTTCTTACGGATTAATGGAACTCCTGTGCAAAGTTCTTATTGCTTCTATATCCTCTCTTTTGTTGATTTGCACGTGCAGAATTTTGAATTGGGTTTATATTAGGCCAAGGAGACTAGAAAGGTTTTTGAGGAGGCAGGGTCTCAGGGGAAATTCCTATAGATTGCTCCATGGAGACTTCAAGGAATTCAGGGAGACAAGTATGAAAGCCACTGCCAAGCTCATCAATCTTGATGATGATATCAAGCCAAGGGTTTGTGGCCCACATCTTAAAACCATTCAAAAATATGGTAGATTTTCCTTTCTTCTTTTTTGTGCAGTTTAACTTTGGATCATGTTTATGCATTGAGCACATATGATAATAACGTCGCATGTTAACCAATTTGGTAGCATGTTGTAGGAAATGAGTCTTTTATGTGGCTTGGTCCAAAACCTTCTGTTTTCATCCTTGATCCGGAACTGATCAAGGAGGTGATGAACAAACATTATCTCTTCCAGAAGACACTACACCCGAATCCCCTAACGAAGCTGCTCGTTCAAGGAGTCCTTAGCTATGAGGCCGATAAATGGGCCAAGCATCGGAAACTGATCAACCCAGCTTTCCATCTTGAAAAGCTCAAGGTCTTTTTCTCTCTCTCTTTTTTTCAATGTTCTAAAATTATTTCATACTTTTTTGTGTAGTAAGTATTGTGATGTTTGGACATTCTTGGACATGATTTGATCTTGACTATATTGCATGACATAGTTGATGATACCAGCGTTCTACTTGAGTTGCAAAGAGGTGTTGGACAAATGGGAGAAGTGCCTGTCACCAGATGGATCTTATGAGGTGGATGTGTGGCCTCACGTACAAAATATCACTAGTGATGCGATATCAAGAACCGCATTTGGTAGCAACTATCAAGAAGGTAAAAGGATATTCGAACTGCAAAATGAACTTGCACGGCGCTTGATGCGATTTTCACCGATGATGTCCATTCCAGGCTGGAGGTAAAAGAAACTTGGTTGATAAATCCTCCCGTTTATTTCCTTCGTAATTTTTGGGCCACAACGTTACTTTAGTCTATTCCAATACTTATTTTGGTTAGCTGGTTTGCTTTTTTCTGTAAATGAAGGTTCATGCCGACCAAAAACAACAATAAAATGAAGCAAATTCACAGACAAATACAAGCATTGATCCGAGATATCATTAACAAAAGAATTAGGGCAATGGAAGCTGGGGAAGCAAGTAAACAAGACTTATTGGGCATATTATTAGAATCAAATTTTAAGGAAATCGAGCTACGAGGTAACAAGAGCTTCGGAATGACTATTGATGATGTAGCAGAAGAATGCAAGTTGTTTTACTTCGCAGGGAATGAAACCACCGCCGTCTTGCTTTTATGGACATTGGTTTTGTTGAGCAAACATCAAGAGTGGCAAAAAAAAGCACGAGAAGAGGTTTTGCAAATCTTCGGTGAGCAAACACCAGATTTTGATGGCTTGAACCAACTAAAAGTTGTAAGTACAAGAGTGTTATTATTGTTTGCTAGCTTTATCTAATCAAATAGGTAACCAATCTTTTCTTCCTCACATTTTCACCAATCACAGGTCAACATGATTTTGCACGAGGTCTTGAGGCTTTATCCACCGGTAACTTTTATGAACCGAAGGATTACTGAAAAAACAAAATTAGGGGAGTTCAAACTCGAAGATGGGATGGACGTTACATTGCCAATAATATTTTTGCATCACAGTCACGAAATATGGGGGGATGATGCAATGGAATTCAACCCTGAGAGGTTTAGGGAAGGGGTATTTAAAGCACATAAGACACCGGGAATATTTTTCCCATTCGGTTGGGGACCTAGACTTTGTCTTGGCCAAATGTTTGCGTTGGTACAAGCAAAACTAGTGCTGGCTATGATTCTTCAACGTTTCTTATGCAAGCTTTCACCATTGTATACACATGCTCCGATCACAATAGTAACAATTCGTCCTCAATATGGCGCTCACTTGATTCTGCACAAGCTCTAGCCATTGATCCAATATTTTTAAGAATAGAAGGTAAGTACTGAACTTACCATGCAATAGATGTGCAGGATTTTGTTTTCTTCGAAATTTGAACCGTGATGCAATAATATGTTCTGGCTATGTCTACAACAAGTGGTTCTCCCGTAGCAAAAGATCAACCTTTAATCGATATGAATGATATTAAAGTGAATTAAATACATTCCTTAATGGATATGGTCATTACAATCTCAGAAACATCAAAGCTAAAAGGCGACTATTTAATCACTAG
>MAYD01361430.1:0-10083 GCA_001909325.1 Ruellia speciosa
ATAAATAAATTGGTATAATCCGGTACTTAAAATATAGATTGACAACCAAAAGGCTTGAAGTTTCATTCTCAGGATTGATATTTTGTTTTAATTGAATGAAAAGAAGAGTAAATTTGAAAATACATATTTCGTGACGAACCAAACCTGTAAAAATGGTACAAATCAAAAGAGATAACCAACTTCCCAAGAAGGGTCATGGAGGACGGGAGGTCAGTATAGGGTTCTAAAAAATACTTCCTCCATATTTTTTTTATTATATTTTGACTTTTAACACTATTCACATACTCAAGTTTGATTATCATTAATAACTTATATTTATAAAAAAAATATAATCGTAGAATCCTGTTAGACTCGTCTTAATAATTATTTTTAAAAATATCAACTTTATATATTTTTTATGTATTGATAATTAACGATATTAATAGTTAAAGTTATGTATCGACAAATGTACAATAAAAAATGTTACACAAATTCTGATCCGGGTAAATTACTATCTTATTTATAATCTGTCTTTTTTAGGCAGTAGACGGATATTAGAAAAAAGGAATGAAATTTGGGTCCTGAAGAATACTCCATCCGATATCCTTGTCATTAATCCAACACCATACTGAAACTCGCCTATCAGTACTTAGACCCATCCAATGTTCTGGAAACAACTATCTCAAGTATTCTCAACAATCCTTCCTCACATGAAAACTAGACATTAAATACAATAAGGTAAGCCAAGTAATCCGAATGCAACGATTTGAAAATCCAATAATTAAGACCGGAAGAAAAAAAAGAGCGTCTTCTGCTAATTCAATTGGCACAAAAAGAAGAGACACCAAGCAATAATTCCAACTCGCTTAAATCGTGTTTATTCATGAATAAGGATGAAATTACCCATAAAGAACAGCCAAGGGCATGTTCACTATGATGAATATGATACACTAGTTAATGTACATAGAACATGTAACTAAACTGTAATTCATTGACTCTCTCTCCTCTCTCTACCTGTTGTAGTGAGACCAAAACCAAAAGGAAATAAAGGATCATAATGAGGATCACCCAAATTCATAGGAAGCTGATCAACTGACCTGAACCAAGTGCGCGCAAGCTTGCCTGCAAAACCATAGTCGCCAAAAAGAACATCGGTGATGCCCTGCCCTTCTGTTCCCGGAAGCCAAGCAGCCACAAGTGCATCCATTAGATCAAGATAAGGTTCTATCACAACTGGCCGTCCAGTTATGAGTATGACCACACATTTCACATACTTGCACACGTTCACAATTGTCTCATACCCGGGTTCAACTATTGTTAGGTTTTTGCTGTCACCCTCGGTTTCTGCGTATGGAAGTTCACCAACAACTACGATGGCGTAAGAGAAGGAGTTGGAATTCAGGAATTCTGCATCAGGATTTTCATGGTGAACGACTTCGGTGTGGGGATGGATGGCATTCTTCACAGCAGCTAAAACTGTGGTGCCTGCAAACACAAAAGCCACAGGATCACAACCCATCTTTGTTACCATGCTGGAATGGTTAAATGGTAACACATCTAGAAACTTGAATAGTTACCGTGGTTTCTTGTTTTTATACTACATTTACATACTACTTAATAGGTACAAAGGTTCTGATTTAAATATTTGGATTTGTATTCAAACTATATTTGGTATAAATGATTGACTAGTGGGATTTGATTATCCTTGTTAAATAGAAGTGATAGGTTTTAAAACCCCTAAAGCAAATCCAAATGAAACAAATCCGATTCCAGTAATTCCCTATACTTGAACCAAAAGCCCCCACAACAATGAAGAAAAAACTTTTTCGACCTTGTTTTTTTTCTTGGATTGACATATCATCTTACTCTTACATAGTTCTTATTTCAAGCTTACCTATGGTAATATTGCCAGAAAGACCTTGCCACTCGATTGTCCATCCTCCACATTGATTGCCGATGTCATTCGCATGACTTCCAGCCACAAGGATCTTTCCTGCTTTCTTTGGGAGGGGAAGCAATGGCGCATCACCAATTTTTCCGTTCTTCAGAAGGACAAGTGATCGCCTCACAGCTTCTCTAGCCAAATCCCTGTGCTCCTGTCCAGAATCCATGGACCATCACCTTGTCAATAAACAACAAAAATGGTGAACTTAAAAAACGAGGCTTTAATTGATGTACCTGACTTCCGAGCTGGTTAACCAAGGAAAAATCAGCAAATGGATTCTCAAATAGACCCAAGATAAATTTAACCCTTAGTACCCTTTCAACAGCATCATTAATTCTGTTCATTGGAATAAAATTCTTTTTAACCAAAAAGGTTAAGTTGCCTACGAAGTCCAAGAATTTCTTAGGAATGATAACCTACAATAAGTCACAGTCAACTCTGTTAAAGGAATTGCTGCATAAATAAATATAAACGAAACATCTTCCTATAAACTTAAACATTTTGGTGAAGTTTTCATTTCTATAAATAAGATCGACAACGAGACTATATATATAGAACTTAATTTCTGTACTGATCCTTTTTTTGCAGTTGGGGAACTTCATTGATTGATGGAAAATCTTTGAAATTAGTAAAAGCCGAACTGAATGTCTTGAAAGATATAGAAATTTTTTTTTACTAACCATGTCAATTCCTGCATTTATACAAGTTTCAACCGAGTAAGTGTAATTTGCACGTTGTGGGGTGGTTATCTTATCAATACCTTCAGAGTCTGATACGACAATACCCTATAAGCAATCAAGGTAAACCAATTATTCAGAAACATTAATCATAAACTCAATTGAAGAAGTTAAGCAAAAATGACAAATATAATTATATCTGTTATACCTTGAAGTTGAGCTTTGACTTGAGGTATCCAGTGACAAGATCACGGTTGGCATGCATCTTTACCCCATTCAAGCTTGAGAAGGATAGCATAATTGTCGCAACACCCTTCCTGATGGAATCAATATATGCAGGCATATGGACCCTAAGCAAGTCATTCCAGTCAATAACAGTGTTATTTTCATTGATGCCCTGCATCGTAGCTCCATCTCCAACAAAGTGCTTAGCACATGCTGCAACTTTTGTCCTACATTAAACAAAAAAATAAATCAGAAACTTCATTTGCAGTTCTGTATCATCTAGTAATCTTTCAGATGCGTGTCAAGCAAATGAGGGACAAGGGCTTTCTCTTCTCCTTGAGTTATGACATTGTATTATTCGTATTCCTTCTATACCGGCCTAGATTCCAAGATGTTACAAACCTTAGTTGCTGAGTTTCTTCCCATTTATTTCCGCAGCTATTGATCCCCCAACTATAGGAATATCTGTTACCCTCTTCCTCTGTTGCACCACTCTTGTATTTTTAAAAAGCTTACATTTACTTACTGATGCTGCGTCCTATAATCAATTCTCTTCAAAGCAGTGAATCAAATATTCCCCAGGTAAACAACTTCCCCAAAAAGTCACACAGCTCCACATAGTTTTTTATATATCGTTATTGTTGGAGGAATTAACATTAAACAAATAAATGCAAAAGTTATGCATCTCACTGTCAGCTTAAACTTTCAGGTGAAATGGTCAAATAACTTAAGATGATTGAGAAAAGGATGATGACTTACTTCCCTTTGACATATGGGAAGCTACTTGGATAATTGGGTGGAAGATCTCCTTGTAAACCAGGGATAATCTGGGTCATTGCTTCAACAATTTTATGATCATCACTGTAGCTTTCATAACAGCGACCCCATCTTGGGTCCCTACAAACCTGGAAAAAAGTAGTGCTTAACAAATGAATAACCTGACATAATTTAAAGGAACAAACATCTTGTATTATGTTCACCGCTACACAAGGAGCAAAAGTATAGGGGATCCCAGTGGCTCTAACTTCAAGAGCAGTCGCAGCTCCTATCTTCTTAACAAGTTCAGGATCCCTAATAAGAGTCCATATGATTTAAATCATCTGACAAAAATAAAGATGAATATTTGGTTGGCTAAAATACAAAATGAGATGTCTAAGAAGAATGGAGACCATCACTAAAGTACCACTCCAGACTACGGTGACAGGGAAGTCTCACCAGTTGAATTTCCTAAATAAAGTTATAATCTGCAGCACAGATAGCTTACACATGCTTTTACTCTTCAGCAAGTACAGTCAAAATTTGATAGCATTTTTTATCAGTAATAATACATGTTCTAATATCAGAATATCAGATTATTACTCTTCCACCACTAATCATATAATTCCCTCACGAAAGGTCAAATCAGAAAAATTAGGAATCGTTGGTCTATTAATAGACTTAATCTCCAAAGAAATAAGCTATATTCGCAGTTGGATGCACCCTGCAACTTTTTGAAATAACATTTGGCAATGAAGTGAAATGAGGGAGAGGAGGAATAACATCAATTTCTTATAGGAACTGGGGTAGAGAACACAACTTGCCTTGTAACTCCAAGCCCAACATTATGAGGAAAAACTGTAGCATTGTACACTGTATTATGGCCATGAACAGCATCAATTCCATATAATATAGGAATTCCAAGACGGGTAGACATAGCAGCCTTTTGGAACTCATTAATCATATTGATCCAAGTCTCAGCAGAAGCCTTTGAAGCGGGCACACTCCCTCCGCCACTCAAAATATTCCCTGAAAACTTCAGTGACTCATGATAAGCCATGCTACCTAAACTTCGCTAGTCCATAATATTCCCAGTAAACAATTAAGATTGCCAGTAAATAGGAATACATATGACTACAACATCAAAGGTCAACATTCAGTTGGGAGAAAAGAAAATTAACTGTAATGCTAATGCTGGAGTAATCAAACACTAGCCTGTGGAGATGATTCCTTTGCACGTTCTCTCAGTGTGATGAATGTAATATGCAACATAGATAATTTTAACTTTAATGTATTGATGCATTAGCCGCACTATTCTAAGCCTGGCAAGATTTTCTTATACATTTTCTCCATCTCTTCTCCCTTGTACATTTAGCTTTTTGAACACACAATTACTCCAAATGGGTTAGTAACCATCGCAATTATTTGTCACACAAATGAAGGCAAAACCAAGTTTTCATGTATGATAATCAATAAAGATCACAAAATAAAGAAATAAATAAAAAGTCAACCAATGAGCTTCAAAAAACACAAAGCTTAAGGTTTGGATGATCAGTTTTCAACGCCTTAGCCATTAACAAGTGGATTTAACTAAAATTTTGCTTTTTATGATCAGAGGAATTTTTGGTAAAGCATCATGCCCTTGAACTGATAATACCCCAACGATTTTAGCAAATTTTGGAAATAAATAAATTGTTGATGTATAAGCTATAAGCCACCAAGTTAAGATGCCACAGTTAGCTGATAGATCAATCAGATCAGCCAACAGCAAGACTATAAAGAAGCAAAACATTATGCCACAGATACTGTATGCTCTAGGAAAACCATATGCTCCATACCAATCAAGTATTTCTTGATAATATCTGCAGATACAACTTCTCTGTCGGCCATCGCCATCTGGCCAACCTTTTCTTCAATTGTCATTCTATTTATCAGGTCTCTGATCCTCGTATTCAATCGTTGTTTTGGGTCTTTGTACTTCATGTACTCTGCTTGTATACAGAAGCACAAGAGCAACAACACTGTAATTTGCATTGGCAATACTTCCTTGGCCATCACCAAAAATTGACAAAAAATCTGGAAACCCTACAAAAATTGCACAACAAAATCACACAAAAAAGATTCAGTTTTCAGCTTAATTTTAGGGCGAAACAAGAATATAGAATGCAGGCGAAAACAAAGACCGGGTAACTTTCAATGTGAAAAGATCAATTACAAGTCAACGGAATTATTTGTGTTCTAAGAATGGCTTGTGATCCGTGTGATTGTACTAAAAAAACTAATACTTGATACCTAATTTATTCATTGAGTAGTGAATATGCAAAAGTAGGCTCTCAATTATTATAATACTAACTTATATTATACTAATGCTATGAACAAGCAAAATCTTATCCAAATATCTTGATTGCACTGGTTCAGCATCCAGAGTCCAGACCAGAATTCCTGATTGCATTCGCTAAAAATGAATAATCAAAAGAAACAATAATTTTGTGCGGAAGTAAATTCGACCAGTATACACTACGAAATTACAGCGAAAGTTTCAAATAGTGCTCCGACGCGGCGGCGGCGGCGGCGGCGGCCCCAACTCCTAGTTTCCCAAATTTACCAGGGTATTCACGTGGTGAATCATCAGTTCGGCATTCGCTGTGAGGAGTGAGGACTCGAATTTATTCATCCCCACAACCCACAAATTCAAATTGTTGAGTAATTCATTAAACCATTTATTTGGCACACCCACATACATCTCCCTAATTCACTATTCCCTTTCCCTCTAAATGTTGGTTTACAAATCTTCATGGTTATTAATAAAATCGGCTAAAATATCAAATTATTTCTATTTAATAATTTAATTGTTACCTATTAGTTATTATCCTAAACTATATTTTTCTTTTATATTATTTATCATATTTTATCTCTCAATACAAAAAATACAATACATTTCCTATTTTACCTAGTATAGCAATGAATTTGAGTTAAACTCGAAACTAACCCAAACTCAATATTAACGGATGGAGTTTTGGTCCACTTAAATGGGATTGGTGTGAGTTTCAGAAAATAAGACTCCCGGAATTGGATAATGGGTTTAGGATAACCCAACCCAAACCTGAGCCCGCCCTAGACCCCGAACCTGAATATATATAAAAAAGTATGTATTCATGTGGCATTTTTTATTACATATTTATGACTTACCATTATTCTAAAGCATGAAGCATTAATTATTACTAGTAAACGAAGCGCAATTAGCTGCGTGTGTGAATTAATAAATTGCACATAGAATAATTATATTATTTTAAAAGTATCTATAAAATAAAGTAGTCTAATGGCTAAATTATTGATACATATTTTATTTAAATAAATTATTGGTAATGTAGTTGGTTAGTTAAATACAAGTTTAATTAAATAGTACAAGCGTAAATGTGGCACTTTACATGTTATAAATACACATGACTTCCTAACTATTCTCCAAGAAACTTCTCCAATAACCTTAGAGTTCTCATACTCTCCACGACGATAGGTATCAAGTCAACGGAGGGCATTGATGACCCTCCAAATGGTGCAAGTAAACGTGTGCGGCATACCACTCTCAACGAATGCGTTATGATTGATCAAGATGGGACTTCCGATTCACCCCCATTGTGAAGGGCCTCTTCGTCAGAGGAAATCCTAATCAGTCACCACAAGTCTGGTGATGTGGCGATGTTCTTCGACGACTCTGCAAGTCCCAGTCTTGAAGGGATCTCAACTATTCCAGCGACACTTAGGTTGGAATTGGACATGGATGAAGGGGTGAAGCCAACCTCTTTAATTTTCGGAACATTTTGTTGGGGAAGAAAAACTGTGTCTTTTGTTTGGTTCTTGAAGAACAAGAATGGAAAGAACTTGAAGATTACTTCCTCCCTGAAATCTACGAGGATGATGTTAAGAAAGATGGGCTCGATATCTGTAACGGCCCATCTTTCTTATGGAACCGCCATAACTATCCTTGGTAGGCCTGCAGACTAATGCACCCCAAGCCATTCCCAAGAGTTGCCCTGCGGCACACTTCCTCTTGGTAGGTCTGCAGGCCTGCCAAAGAGGGTTATGGGCGGTTCGAGTTTTGATCTCTCGGCCGTTACAAAAAGTGCAGCTCAACTGGATACCAAGTGTGACTTGGTAAAGGTCTTATGGGAGTTCGAATCCCAGGGCAACAACCCACCACATGAGATGGAGAGAGTCTCAGTGGAGAGGGGTTGGGGTGCATTGGTCTGCAGGCCTGCTAAAGAGGGTTATGGGCGGTTCGAGTTCTAATCTCTCGGCCGTTACAATATCCCACAACTCTGTTTGTCGGCTGCTGACAATAAGGAACTCTTTGATCCCTTCATACATTGTTTGTTCGTCAAACTCCTTGGCCGGAATATCAGATTGGATACTTTGCGCACCAAGCTTAGAAACTTATGGTCTCTTGAAGGATCCTTTGATCTCGTCGACGTGGGTAATGGATTTTTTGTGGCTACCATCCAGAAGAGGGTTGACTACGAGTTTGTTTTACAAGACCGCCCGTGGGTCATCTTTCAACATTATCTAACGATACAGAAGTGGTATTCCTCCTTTAGACCAACTATGGCGAAAGTGTCATCGACTTTGGAGTGGATTTGATTACCGGAGTTACCCCTCCCTTTCTATAGCCACCCTAGACACCTCAAGACCATTGCTGGATTTGTCGGAAAGTTTGTGAAGTTTGACCGTACCACCTCACAGCTATCCCGAGGACAATTTGCAAGTGTTGTTGTGGAAATTAACCTGACCCAACCTTTAGTCCCAAAATACATGATTAGGGATCAAATGTATAAAATTGAATATAAGGGACTCAACATGGTTTGCTTTCATTGTGGGGTCGTGGGACATCGGAAAGATGATTGCCCGACAAGGGTAATGACGAAAGGCTCTGAGCATACATCAGGTGCACAAGTTGGTGATAATCCAGTCCCAGATGACACTTTGGAATGAAACCAATGGAACTTAGTCACTCGACGACGGCCATCGAAGTCGGCTAACTTGTAGCGGCCTGGAGATGACTGCACATCTGGGCACCCTTGCAACCAAGAGGTGCATGGTCGTCAAGCTAAACACGCTACCCACAAGCAGATAGTCGTGTCCCGGGAGCATCGGCTTTTCGAAGGTGATTCTTCAGCGTATGGAGTCCTGCCTTTTGATCACCAAGTGGCTGTTGGGGAACGGTCCGCATTTGATGTGCTTGCAGACTTGGTAGAAGACTTGGTAGAAGACTTCATGGATATACCCACACCAAAGTCAGCTCAACAACGTCAACCTATGTCAACTTAAACAGCAAAGGATGGGATCATCCGCTCGCATCCTCTCCCCCAAGTACCTAATCCGGGACTTGTCCGTAACCCTGGGCAAGTCCGTTCTATTAAAGTAGGAAAGGCCAAACTCAAGTCGAAAGTTGACAATACTGCCTCCGACTAGGGTCGGCCCAAGTCGATCTCGGTGGAAGGTCAGAATAAATCCTTTAGGGGGTCTGCTACTATGTCACGTGCTGGTAAGACTCCTGTCGACCAGGACAAGGACTCTAAGGGCACGGGTAAGGTGATTTCACCGGTGGGGGGGCCGATTGGTAACTAATGCCTTGCCTGGAATCCTTCTCTTTTTCTTCATCATGTCTGATCTTAAATTCATTTGCTGGAATGTCCGTAGAGCTGGCTCCCGTGGATTTGGTGGACATTTTATTGATATTGTTTGTCGTATTAAACTTGCTCTCAATTTACTCATTGGACCCTGTATTAGAGACACAGTAGCTAACAATGTTATTCATAAAAAAAAAGAGGTGATAGCCTAGTAGTAAGGCCGGTGTGCTGGGTATCAAGAGGTCCCAGGTTCAAAACTCTCCTCTTTGTATGTTGACAACATTGTGCTGCTTGTCTGCTATATGCAATTGATTGTAATGGAGTATCCCTCCTCCCTTTATAACTAAAAAAAAATGTGGCACTTTACTAATCATATTTAGAAAACGTGTTAAGTTTATAAACCACAACTATTATGTGACGGATGGAGTAATAATTAATGCATAATAAAATATATAGCCAAGATTAAAAAATAATAATTTTTTGCACTAAAATAACATTTTATTTTAAATTTGAAATATATTTTTAGAATAACTTCTATTTCAAAATGAAGGAAACATAACAACAATAACGCCTTGGTCCGTTACGGTGTGAATTTACAAATTTATCGTTGAATGCAATAAATAAATAAAATGGCAATTTTTGTAGTTCATAAGAATCAAACCCCTAACATATTACTTGATAATCAATAATTTATCCATTAGACCACTTTATTTTATTGATGCTTTTAAAAAAATAAAATTTTTCTCATACATATGTGCAATTTATCAGTTCACACACACGGTTGAGTGGGCTTTGTTTACTTAGTAATAATTAATGATTCATGCTTTAGAGTAACTATTTTTGGTAAGTTGCAGATATGTAATTTAAAAATTGTCTT
>MAYD01361490.1:0-13334 GCA_001909325.1 Ruellia speciosa
AACTGAGGATGTTGGTACATCCGTTGTCTTGTGTTGTTGGTTATTGTTTGTGGTTTATGCTGTCAAGTATTCGGTTATGGATCAGTGTGCAGCCTCAGTCAATGTGTTGTTGAATCTCAGTCTATGCAGTGTGCGTTGTTGGCTTTTGCATTGTGTTCTTGCCCGATGAAATTGGTTAATTGAGGGCACGGTTGCAAGCCATGGAGATTATGCCATCCCTTGTATAAGGGTTGGAGGCATAACCGGTTGAATTTGGCTTGGGTCTGCTGCTGCATGTTTTGTTTCAACTTGCATCTCTGGTTTAGTTTGCATTTTTGGCTCCAGTGTGTGTTGTGTCATGTTTCTGTTGTAAATCAGTTTCCAGTTGTGGTGTTGTTGTTTAAATCCAAGTGTCACTTGTTTCCCCCTCACAGCTTATTGCTTGTTTATGGGTTTGGAGACTTTGACATTGGAATTGGGATTGGCCGATGATGAAAAGGGGTCGAGACCGATCCGAGGCCCCCAATTGATTGCATCTTGAATCAGCCAGTGTTAAATTCATTTTCCAATTTCAGTTGATTCCAGCCAGTGTGGTGTTCCTCATGAGTGTGTATGGTGTTCATATGCATTTACAAGTGTTCTTGATAGGACTGTGTTTGATCCAAATCCATTTTTGTGTTGAAAATGGAACTGTTGTGGGTTGGGGTGAATTAATTGATCATAATCAATTTCAGTAAGACAAACCAACTAGGCTGCGGAAATTAATAAATTGAATTGATTGTGCAACTGGACTGTTAATGGGCTGTTGAATTGAAATCAATTTGGCAGATTTGTTTGGGCTGGACATAAATTAATTAATGGATTCGGCAGACAGACAGAAGTATTGGGCTTGGGCCCGTGCTGAAAATTAATTGATTAATTCAGATCCAGTAGCAGATGGGCTTGGGCCTTACAGATTTAATTAAATCAGATCAGTGGGCCTCGACAAAAATACAGTGGGCTAGGCTGTGATTTCGATTGGACTCTTTGGACTTAAAATTAATTCCTAATGATGGGATTAATATAATTGAGACACTTAATTAATTTGGAATAAATTAATTATTTGTTTCCTGCGATGATGTGAGGTATGGACAAGTGATCTCGACCAGATACTACATTTGAAACCTCTGAGCAGTCCAAACAAATAAAACCCGATGGAATAAAAATAATAATAATCAAAGGGATTATTATTTTAATTTAATTGTTAAGCCAAAACAATTAAATTAAGGTTTTTGTGTTGAATAAATAATTCCAAGGAATTGATGTCAGTTTATTCCGGGTTTCAAATACTCAGTGACAAGACTGCTGTTAGCCATCAGAATCCTGTTTTCCAGTCAAGGTTACAGAAGACTGTAGATAATGGTACGGACTACACTGGGCAACCATAAGACCCGCTTCGTGGCCTAGGACTTAGAATTATCTTTATAATTTAAGTCTTGATATTTAAATACATGACGTATTAATTTCTTTCTTCACTGGCCTTTACATACTGTTATTTGCCTGATATATCTGTTATGTGCTGTGTGTATTACGTGCTTATTCTGTCATTGCGTTAATGAACCTAGCATGTAATCTAGTATCGCATGTAATTTGGTTAAGCCTGTTGGAGACCGAGCAAGCGACGATTATTCCTTGCCTTGGACCGACATTTAGGCATATCAAAAAGTGGACACCACGTGATAATTTAATGACGATAAAAGCATCTCATTAATGCGGATAATCAAGTAAAGAGAAAGATAGAGTGACGACCAAACAGCCCTCTGGGTTGATCGCCATAGGGATATAAAGTCCACCAAATGGGAAGTTTCGACTTTCTGTATCGCACTGTCCTACACAACAGGGTAGCTTCATTGTCGAGGTTTACCGATAATTTGAGTTCAGTCTTGAGGGATTGGTTAGGATGGCAAGCGTGCACGCGAGGTGCTGTACGTGCGGCCGCAGTTGGAACTAGTCAATCCTTAGCCTCGATTGAGGGATCAGTTGGGATGGCAAACGTACACGCGAGGTGTTTTACGTAAGGCCGCAGTTGGAACCAATCAGTCCTTAGCCTCGATAGAGGGGTCGGTTAGGATGGTAAACGTGCACGCGAGGTGCTGCACGTAAGACCGCAGTTGAAACTAACCAATCCTTAGCCTCGATCGCTTCAATGCTTTGGTGTACGGTTCTAAGTCGGGTGATACCATTCGACCGTGCCCTGGCATACGTAGCTCTAGACCGCGTGCAGCATGGTGGTGCTTCCGTTGTTCCAATCGTTCTGGTCTTTATCCACTCTATATGTTTGTGTTTGATGGTTAACTGTTTAGTGGGTAGATACTTGCAGTTACGCACATCGAAAGCTTGTGTTTGATACTTAACTGTTCAGTTGTTAGATGCTCTACAGTTCTGCATATCGTTTGGCTTGCACGACATAAAAAGGTATTTCAAACCCTTTGAGGGCATTGCGGATATGACCTCAAAGTGGATTTCACGTCATGACTCATACTCATGTTCTTTGTTATTGTGTATGTTCCGTACTTAGTCTTTTCAACTAAGCTGTACTTGCTTGTGCAGATGACGCAGTGACGGAGGATATACTTCCTGGCCGTGAGAATACGGGCGAGGCGTTGCCTCGAGGGATGTAAGTTGAGAGATCTAGAACTCTTAAGTTGCATTTGAATGATTTACTTACGCTTTGCACTTTTATTCGTTAATGGCTTGTATTAAATAGCCATGTCCCGGACGTGGGATCCTTGATTGTTATAGTAGTGGTATCAGTTTAGATTTCCGCGCTTGCATGTCAATGTTTTAATACGCTGAGCCGTGATCAGAGGGGACTCGTTTCCCAAAATCCTGCATACTCTGATAGGACTAGATGACGTGGTTAGCCTGAGCACCGAGCTTACTAAGGGTTAGGCCGTAGAACCTGAGGTAAGTTAGGTGTGGCGGTAACATCTTCCCGTTACGGAAAACGGGATGTTACAGTAACCCCTGCCTGATGGACAAATAACAGTAACCTCAATTTCCCACTGTTGGCTCTACTTCCAACTCCAATTAATTCCTACTCTGTCGAAAAGCACAACTGTCTCCCGCAATTTCCTGCTTCCTCCACTGCTCCAAGGATTGCCGACAACCAAAGGGTAAATGAGTAAATGTGAGAAAATGTAAGGCTGCTGATGTGAAAGGATGGCCTAATGAAACAGTGGTGTGTAGATATATGACATCAGCCGACTAACTTAGGGCCTACCTAGCCTACTCCTGGGCCTAGGGTTTTGGGTCATATTTATGGGCTTTACATCCCTCCCCCCTTAGGGTCATTTCATTATCGAAATCAAAATGGAAAGAGCAGAACTAAAAGGAATTTACCTCAGTCAACGAGTCGCAAGTCGAAGTCGGGGTATCTAGCTCGCATCGCATCCTCAGGTGGCATTCTTCCAACCATGCTTAGACCATAAAACCTTGACCATCCGGTTCGTCTTGTTCTTTAATATCTTTTCCTTAACATGAATCACTGCCACTAGTTGCTCCTCGCATTCCAGACTAGCATCGAACTCACTCTCATCTGGTCGAACAATCCTACTCTGGTCGGAAATGAACTTGCGAAGCTGTGATATGTGGAAGACATCATGAGCTCGACCAACTACTGCCGGCAAAGCGAGATGATAAGCTACCTTCCCAACTCGCTCGAGAATCTCGTATGGTCCTATGTACTGGGGACTCAACTTCCCCTTGACTCCAAACCTCCGAACACCCTTGATCGGAGAAACCCGACGCATCACTTGATCACCAACCTGAAAGTCGAAGTCCTGACGACCTAAATCCGTATAACTCTTTTGACAATCCTGTGCCTCCTTCATCCGTCTCCGTATCCCCCTCACAACCTCAGCTGTATGCTCGATAAGATCAGGTCCTAACACAATCCTGTCGACTGGGTCATCCCAACATAATAGGGTACGGCATCGGCGCCGGTATAATGCCTCGAAGGGTGCCATCCTGATGCTCGCATGAGAACTGTTGTTGTAGGCAATCTCGACTAGGTCCAGTCTATCCTCCCAACTACCCTGGAAATCTAGCATACAAGCTTGAAGCATGTCCTCTAGGGTACGAATAGTCCTCTCGGTTTGACCATCGGATTGCGGGTGCGAAACAGTGCTCATACTGATATGTGTGCCAAACGCCTCTGAACATCACTCTAGAATTCTGACAACAACCAAGAATCCCGATCTGACACAATCTCTTTTGGAATCCCAAATTGTCTGACCACACGCTGAATGTAAGCCCGAGTCATCTACTCCATACTCCATGCGAATCTCATCGGAATGAAGACTGCACTCTTCGTCAGCCGGTCCACCACCACCCAAATCATGTCCATACCCCATCTCATCCTCGGCAACCCCATCACAAAATCCATGGATACTGATTTGTAACGCCCCGATTCCCATAAACCGGACACTTCACCACCACACCTAACTTATAATGGAATTTAACCCTAAACCCCATCATAAGCTTGGTGCACAGACTTAATTATCTCAATCTATCAGAGTATTCTGGATTTCAGGAAGCCAAGTCCCCTCTGATCACGGCTTAGCATACTTGGAATAATAAAGCACATTGACATAGAGGATTTAAATTGTCATTTACAACTACGAGAGTACGAATACGTATCACACCGAGACACGACCATTTAATACAAGCCGTTTAATTGAAAGCAATAAATAAAGGTTCGAGAGTAAGTAAATAAACACATGGATCTGATAGTTCAAAAGTTCTCTCGACCTCACAACCTTCGGGTATTGGCCCGACCCCTTACTGCAACACTAGCATCGTTAGTCGTGAGACTAAGTATGGAATACATACGAGTCAAGTAATTCAAACCACGCGATATGAGACGCTGGGGTAATATCTTCATAAATATTAACCCGGGGTCAATTTAAAGCATGTAACTGGTATAAGTTGGAAATATGCAATGCAATGCATAATTGAAGAATATGAGCAGTTTAAATCATGACTTAAAATCAATGCAACAAGCAACACCGAACTCTCACTTCATCAGAACACTCGGTGCTATACATACGTACTTGGAACTGCTAACCAAGTCTATATATGTATAGTTAAATGACCGCCTCACACTCGACTACCGCGGCACAACTCAGGACACCGTCGATGCGTACAATGTGGACAGTCCCCACTTAGCGTGTTCCACGAGTACGGGAATACCGTCATTCATAGAGTGGATAAATAATCAATCTCAACAAGCCAGAGTGAAGGGTAGATGGATTCACCCGATCGATACCACATGACCAAAGCAGTGTCAATCGACATATAAGAGAGGAACTACATTCCAATAGTTCACACTTAAACTATTCTTAAATTACTGGCAAACCTCATGTAAGGGGAGCTCCCCCGATGAGTAGAACAGCACACAAAAGAAACTAGAGAAGTTCATTACTCTAGTCCCACACCTAAGCTTAAGGCGATCAGTCCAAAAGCATCCGATAGATCCACTCCGTAATTCCACTTTACGTAATTACATCTTTTAAAGAATGCATTAATATTTCATTAGTAATTCTTATTATTTGCCAAGCCCAAATCGACACAAAAATAATAAGAATCTTTTATCGTTATTCGGTAGGCTTAGTATATTTCATACGAGTCCAATTTATATGCAAGGTATATTATGCATATGAATGACAATTAATATCACATAAGAATCCAATCAAGGATCATTCGCAATAAATTAAATAAAGCGAATAAATACAATATGACATGCACCAAATTAAATTTACCCGGCCGAATAACACTCGGCACTTTAATATTTAGGTGGGACTTATGGTTTCACAATGTAATGCATCCATACATTAATCAATTGTCTTGATAAAACCTTGAAGTATTAATCCGAACACAAACAAGGTCCTATGCCGCGAACTCAATAACCGTAAGAGCCTAAATAATTATTCGGACAAAATAGTCTATAAGACTTGAACAATAAAATGTTCATGAATAATTAGTGAATTAATTAAATTGGGTTGGTAATCAATTATCCAATTAATCCAATTTAGGCCCAAAGAAATTAATTAATTAAGTTAGGTTAAACAATTGCTCAATTAATTGGCCCAGTATGAGTAAGCCCAAAATAAATAGATAAATTAATTCGGTCCAGATGAAGTCCAATTGAAGAAATTAATTTAGCCCAACAATGTAAGTGAATCCAGAATCGCATGCGCATGTTCCAATTTCCGCACCTTCTTAAATGGGATGGCATTTCTGCATTATTCAAATCATATGGCCCATTTACACATTTTAGTCTCCTTTATACGCATTTTAGTCTCCTTTATATGCATTTACGCATTTGGAAGGTGTGAAGTGCGGATTTGTGTTTGTCAAATTTTTCACAAGTTAGAATTCATTTCAGACAACAGTACAGGTACAGTACTAGAGCATTAATTTAAGGCTGAACAGTGCACAGTGCCATGACGTCCTTAGTCTTGGATTATTATGGATTTCAAATCTCCCTTTGTTTGATAACAAAATTATTCTGTGTCCAGCTTATATCAAGATCCAGTTCTTGGCATCTTCATAAAGTTCATCAAAAACATTCCAGTTTAATCTAAATGACAATGGTAGAATATGTGTAGATGTGTTTACCTATCGTTTCATATAACCAGTAAAATAAACAGTGAGTTTCTAACACATTATTGACTTAAAAAATGGTAGTAACAGTTAGGATGACAAGCTTCTGGTTTTCCAAAATATTATAGAAATGGAGATGCAGTTAGAAATGATGTTGTGAATGTCAAGGATGTAAAAATGGTGAAGATTCAAGTAGATGTATACCTCACAGTGAAGAAGTGGTTTCTAGTTCTTGAAAGAAATTTCCCACAGCTTACAAAGGAAATTTTGCAGAGAAAAATGAGAATGAGGAAGAAGATGAAAATGGGGGTATAACCCTAAAATGAAATCTGAAGGGGTATTTATAGAGGAGGTTCAGTGGGGGAAAGAAATAGGAAATGAAATGGTGTAATCGTGGAATTGTATGAAATAATCACATTATTAGATGGAGAATAATCGAATTCCGCGTTCTGGAAGTGTTATCGCGTTCTGCATGAATTTACGCATATTCTCATTTTCGCGCTTCTGCTTATTTACGTGTTCTGCCTCAAAATTGCATTCTGCCTAAGTTTTCGTGTTTACGCATATATTTCCACATTTCGCACCTTATTTCCGCACTTAAGTGTCTTTTTTAGCATCTCTTAATTCCATTTCCGCGTTTCTGCCTTGTTCCGCATTTCTTCCTTCTGATCACGTATTGAATTACTAAGTCTCAAATTTGCTGGGCCCCACTCCTAAGTCGTTTCTTTACTTATAAAATCGCAATTACACATATTGATTCAATTGTCAATTTACTAAATGTAGCCCTCTCAAATTTTAATTAAATTATACCATTAGGTTTTTTTTTTAAAGCCTGGATTCTACTCTCGATTGCTATGGTATGATTTATCCTGTCCACTGGTGCATCGATATGAATCTAAAATAATTGTTGGTCACATTCAAATTTTTATTTTCTAAGTGTCGCCTCAATGAAATTAATCTAATTATTAAAATAAATTCCAAATTTTCAAATTTACCCATAATTATGCAATTAATTAGTCCAGTTAAAATTAATTAATTAATTATAATCCGGTCTAGTAATACGGGGTATTACATAATTCTCATTTCCACTCGGGAATCTCCAACAACTACAGTAGTTCCATGGGTCTCATGTGCTCAGCCTTAACTCGCTGGCACGTCGCACATCTCTAAACGAACTCCGCCACCTCTCTCTTCATGTTGTTCCACCAATACGTCTATTGAACATTCTTATACATCTTCGTGGCACCTGGATGAGCAGAGTATGGTGTACCATGCGCCTCATCCATCACTCTCTTCTTCAGATCCTCACACGCAGAGGGTACACACTATCGATCCCTACAACGAAGAATCTCCTGATCGTCAATCCTGAATCCTGGGGCTCATCCGAACTGTATCTTCCTCCTCAGCACTGCCATCTCACTATCTCTTGACTGGCTCATCCTAATCTCCTCTATCAGTGAAGGGGCTACTACCATAGCATGAAGGGGATGGATGCTCAACAGTGCCTCGTGGAACCAACTCAATCTCCAACCGTCCAAACTCCATCATCAACTTCGTCGGCAAGGTCAAAGATCTAATCAAATGATGCTCCTTCCTACTCAATGCGTCCGCCACCCTGTTCGCTTTTCCTTCAACATACTGAATGTCGGTATCATAGTCTTGTAGAAACACTAACCATTTCCTCTACCGACCACTCATGTGCTCCTGTGTATAAAGGCATCTCAAATTCTTGTGGACCGTATAAATCCTGCTCCTAGCCCCGTAAAGGTAATGTTGCCAGATCTTTTAAAGGTGAACGACCGTTGCCATCTCTAGGTCGTGTGTGGGGTAGTTCACCTCATAGGGCTTCAGCTGACATGATGCGTATGCAATCACTCTCCCATGCTGCATCAATACGCATCCCAGTCCTCGATGTGATGCATCTGTGTAAACATCAAACTCTTGGAAATCATCGGGTAAGACCAAGACTAGCGCCTTCGTCACTGCTCTCTTAAGCTGCTCAAATGCCCGCTCACACTCGTCATCCCACCTGAACCTCACATCCTTCCTCAACAGTTGTGTCATGGGTTTTGCAATACACAAGAATCCCTCTATGAACTGACGGTAATAACCAACCAATCCTAGGAAACTCCTAATCTCACTCACGCTCCTCGAGGTCTGCCACTTCAAAACTATGTCTACCTTGGCTGGGTCCACTGAAATACCTGCCCCCGAAACTATGTGTCCTAGGAAGGATACCTGCTCAAGCCAGAATTCACACTTCGAGAGCTTCGCGTACAACCTATGCTCTCATAGAGTCATCAACACTGTCCTCAAATATCCCTCGTGAGCGTGGGGGCTTGATGAGTACAATAAGATGTCATTTATGAATACCACCACGCACTTGTCTAGTAAGTGTCGGAATACTGCATCATATCCATGAACACTGCTGGGGCATTTGTTAAGTCAAATTGCATGACGATGAACTCATAATGTCCATATCTCGTCCTGAAAGCTAACTTCGGCCTACCTGCCTCAACCACCCATATCTGATGGTATCCGGATCTCAAATCAATCTTAGAGAAGATACATGTTCCTCTAAGCTGGTCAAACAAATCATCAATGTGAGGTAAGGGGTACTTGTTCATAACATTGATCTGGTTCAATCCCCTATAGTCAATGCATATCCTCATACTACCATCCTTCTTCTTAACAAACAACACCGGTGCTCCCCAGGGAGAACTACTCAGCTGAATATATCCCTTCTTCAACAATTCATGCAACTGCTTATTTAATTCCTTTAACTCAGCCGGTGCCATACGATAAGATGCCTCAGAGATAGGTACGGAGTCAGGCATAAGCTCAATGGTGAAATCAATCTCCCAAGCAAGTGGAAGACCAGGAATCTCGTTGGGAAAGACATCCCCGAACTTAGAAACAATAGGAATATTAGAGACAACCGGAACTGCTACTCTGAAGTTGTGCACCTGGCACAGATAGGCAGGATAACCCCAACGTAATAATGAAGCCATAGACAGGGAGGAAATAATCTTTATGTCAGGCTGGAAAGGTAAAGGACGATATGAAACATATATACCGCGCGAGTCTCTGAAGGAAATCTGTGGAATACCACAGTCGAGACGTGCATGATGGCGAGACAACCAATCCATGCTTAGAATCGCATCGAACTCGGTCAACCCGAACACCACGAGGTCGGCCCTGAAATCCCAGCCGTCGATGGTCAATGCAGCATCGTTCAATAACTTATCACACTCACGGATCTCGCCGGAGGGTAACGAGATCGGTAGCCTATAAGGCACTAACGATCCCAACTCATGCTCTTGCACAAAGTCAGAAGCGATAAAGGAACACGAAGCTCCTGAATCAAACAGTACATACGCGGAGTGGCTCACAACCAGAATATATCCTAAAGCATTGACAAGGATAACATAAGCCTAGTTCTCAACATGCGGAAAGGAATAATTGTACGATAATATTAACGATAAAAGGAATGAAACACGTACCCGCCAACACATCCTCACGCCTCTCAGCGTTCGCTCGATCACGTTCAGGCGGCCCCCACGACCAGCCTGAACAGGTCTACCTCTCCCCGCGGGCCTAGAAGCCCTCTGCTGTTGTTGTCCCTCTGCAGGCCTCTGTGAGTGCGGGCACTCGAATCTGCAATGGCCCTCCTCGAAACAGTTCCAGCACCTGCTTGCTGGATAATCTCCCTGGACTGGTGCACGAGCGAGGCCCTTAGCTCATCGGTCCTGGCCACCACGGCCTCGGGCACCAACCTGTCCGCCCCACGGCCAACCTCTCCTCCTGCACGGCCAACCCTCTGACGTCCCTCACCTCGCGGACCTCTAGCCTGCTGAGCCTCGTGCTCTCTCTTGAGGCTCTGCCATGCGCGACACTCATCCTGTCGGCCCCTCTCCACAAACAGGGCCTAATCATAAGCAGTGGCCAAGGAAGTGTACTGAATGAACCCATATCCAGCCCGAATCTCTGCTCTCAATCCGTTAATAAACCTCTGTGCCCTATCAGCCTCAGTGGGAACCAGCTCTGGGGCATATCTAATCAACTCAATGAACCTCTATTGATAGACAGTCACTGTCATATCGTCGGTCTATACTAAGCTGAGAAACTCACACCTCTTGGCGTTTAACACCAGTGGTGTAAAGTAGTGCGATCTCAAAGCATCCCTAAACTCTATCCAACCAAACCCCGATCTAGCGGTCAGCATCGCCTCACTGGTCCGCCACCACTATAAGGCCGCACCTGACAGATAATGCGTCGCAACCTCAATCATCCTGCCCTACGACAACCAATATGCTGACAAGTCCTGGTAATCTGATATACCCAGTCGTCAAAGACCAAAGGGTCAGCTCCCCCTGCAAAAGTCTGTGGTCGATGGCGAGTCGCTAAATCCACATAGTCAACGTGAGCTAGTTTAGTGGGACCAGCAGCGGCTTGGGTTGGCGCCCCGTGCAAGTTCAGCAAGACCTGCAATGTCTGAGTCTACAGCGCCACCAACTATTGTATGTACCAAGTGAGATCAAATGTCAGCGCTGCTTCCGACTACGGCCCCTGTGGTATCTGTCCTACGGGAGGTACGCCTTGTCCCTACGGTACCCTCTGAGGCAACTGCTCCTCCTGGCCCAAACCCTTAACCTCGTCCTCCTTCACTATCTCCCGTATCTATCACCCATGGGCGGTGCGGGGTTCTGTGGAGGCCTACCCCGGCAGCCTGTCCCTACGGCTCGTCTCAGAGGCATCCTGAACTAAGGTAAAGTTAGGGGGTCAGATATCTGTCCTACAATCAGTACAGCAAATATCATAGCAGAAAATTAAGGGCATAAAATAGCTCACTGGAGTCACTGCGGGACCCACCACGAAACTTTGCTCCGTGGTCGAATACCGCAGGTAGCATGGACCTGAAATAGAAAAATACAAGATAAATAATGCAAATTCTAAGTTATATGCAACCCTTCGCACACTCTCACCACCTATGTCTATCCAATTTTATAGGCATGTAGAACGCTCTGACTCTGATACCACTCTGTAACGCCCCAAAAATTTGAACGTTTTTGGTGCGCTACTGTCACACCAGTTTGTCTAAACTAGTGGCCAGTTATTTTAGATTCCCTGATACAAGGCTGAGTCAACCATGTAAACACATAAGGATTTTTAGCCATTAATTAAGCCTTCGCATGTATAATCACAAATAAGACATATGAGCTGTCGACAATCAAGTATCTCATGCGTATCAACTAAGTCATAACGGAAAATCAGGCTAGCTAGCAGTACTCCTAGCAGTAGCATAGACAGTCAAATCAAGAAACAGAGTATCAGTGAAATAGGCATAAGTATCAAGGTGCATCCTATCGACATAGTCCGCTCGTACCTAGAACCCAAATCAATGCTCGACCGCGCCTCCAGGAGGATCTATAGAAAACAAGCAAAGGGATCAGTACGACGTACTGAGTAAGGGATACATATGAGGGGAAAAGGGGAATACAATAAAGAACACATAGCAAGCAAGAACATCACATCGTCCCATATCGGTGCTTCAACCATAAGGTATACACAATGTACGTGATGCGAATGATGCATGCAATGAATGACTTAACATACACCTATCTACCTTATATGCAATGCATGCCTAAGCCGACACCTAGTCCCGGGCAATATGAAATCCAATAACCAGAGGATCGCATCAACTCGGGCTACTCCAGGAAGACATATCTCAGTCTTCCACATGGCTCGTGAGGACAATATCCCGCGCTACCAGCTGCAGGGATCTTCCATCCCATATCAGGGATGAAAATATCCACCATGGTACACCGTACCGAGAGGATCTGACATCCCACATCGGGGACGAATCAAATGCGAATGCAACGTGTCATGCGTAGCTCGCCACTGCCACATACTGGCGAGTACAGTCATGCCAATCATATCATATCAACAAATAGATCACAAGCACCCATATACTACGTTCTCATGCTTGACTCATTTATTCAACAATGACAACAAGACTTGCCTGATGGACAAATAACAGTAACCTCAATTTCCCACTGCTGGCTCTACTTCCAACTCCAATTAATTCCTACTCTGCCCAAAAGCACAACTGTCTCCCACAATTTCCTGCTTCCTCCAATGCTCCAAGGATTGTCGACAACCAAAGGGGAAATGAGTAGATGTGAGAAAATGAAAGGCTACGGATGTGAAAGAATGACCTAATGAAACAATGATGTATATATATATATAAAACATCAGTCGACTAACTTAGGGCCTACCTGGCCTACTCCTGGGCCTAGGGTTTTGTAAAATGGGTCACATTCATGGGCTTTACAATATTATATACATCAGGACAACTTCTTTCCATCCTTACCTTCTCTTAACCATAACACACTGCACAAACTTTTGTTTTTCTTTCTTTTGTTAAATAAAATAAAATGTCAAAACCGCAGGACAGGAGTAGAAATTCATCAAGGATTTTCCTCTAGACGGGGGCAAAAGTAAAAGAACCGCTAACTAACTAGATGTTTAACAAATTAATAGGGTGTTTCGGAAAATAAATTTTAGTGATTTAATTGGTTCAAATCGCTAATTATAGTATTTGGTAATTAGCGTTATAAATTAACCTTTTTAGTCTAAAAAGCTAATTTTGAAAAAATATCCAACATTTTGAACCAACTTTTTAGTTTTTCAATATATTTTTTACAATT
>MAYD01361776.1:0-12141 GCA_001909325.1 Ruellia speciosa
GATCCAGCATGCATTTATGCTATAAATTTATTGCCAAAACCCTAGAAATTATTCCTGAATCGACATGAAGTTAAATGAAAGTATAAATTCCCTCCGTCAGGTATGTTGACACTTACTTTTCTGTTATGATATATACAGTTGTAATTCCTCTTGGCCCTATGAATCTAAATGAAAGTATGAAACCCTATGCATGTATATACCATATATTAACCGGAAGAACGCAGAATTTTGTGATAGAGATGACAAACTCCCTGCCCAGTCCATATAACGTAATTTTAAAGCACTTATTACAAAATAGGATTAATTTCCCAACAAATTAACTATACATTAATTCCTGTGTAGAAAACAGTGTGGTGTTTGTTTGCACTTTACAGTGTGTATTTAAATTTATTTACTGTCTGCATGCAAAGTGAATCTGCACATGAACTGAATCCGACAGCCGCAATGTTAAAGTTCCCACCTTTTTTATGCATAGCGCTGTCAGTGTAAGTCATGTGATGTTTTTAGGGTTTCCTCACCAATGTCGGTTTAGCAATATTCAATTGTGCGCTTTACAATTTTACATTTGATGGCGAATAAACAATGGCAAGAGGGGGTATCAGACTATCGGCATATTCGCCGTCGTCGAGGAATCTACCGGGACAGCTGGAATAACCCTGAAAGATCCCTTCGACATTCCCAATCGCCGCTTTAATTTGCGGCTCATCATTTTTCGCGGGTCAGTTTAATTTGTCAGGTTATTACCTTTTTCTACTGAAATTTTTATGGTTTCCATGTGCGGATCGATTGATAGTTTGATATCTACCTGCGGATGTGCGAGTGCGAGTGCGTAGTGGTAGGTGAAATTAATCAAACGGTGTTGCCTTTTTCAAATTTGTTAAAGAAACTGCGCAGCCTTCTTTTCAATCCTAGGGTTACGGAATTTTTCTTGGCCCCAGTTGGCATTTTTTCTCCTTCCCCTTTCACAGTCAAATTTGAGGGTAAAACAGGTATGGATGGGAAATTGGGAATTATTGTTATATACCCCCTGTAAATTTCTCATCTTCATCCCTCTGAAACTGGGTGCGTCTCTATGATGTAATGATGCCTAGTTTCTTTAATAAGTATAGTGCTACCTCACCTACTCAAAATTCATGTTGTTAAAGAAATTTGCCCACTTATAATTACGGAGGGAGTATTATATTATGTTGGCGGCATTCAAAGTGGCATAAAATAATCATGAGTGTGACTGTGTGAGCCCAACAGGGCATTACTATTTGATTTTATTGTATTGAAAATTATGCTTCTTAATAAATATCAGAGCCCACTAAGTGGGGAAAGAAGATCACTTATTTTAATAGTTCAGTCGCTAAAGGTGTAGGATCTTTGAGATGTGACAGTAACTTCAAAATTTATTGATGCATCTTTGGTGTTTAAGGGGCCTATACGTTAGTGTATATGTACTATGTACATAGTGGTCATCCACCATATAAATGTATTTAAATTATTTTTCACTATTTGATGTATATGCGAGGTGTGTATTGTTCAAGACATTCTGTGATTGGGTATGCTTAGTTAAGACTGTAGCCAGGGAATAAAGGAAATTCAAGTTGGTCATCATTTCCAGAAGACTTGGTGAAAAGAATAAAATTTCCACATGTTTGGAAGATCTCTGAGATTCCCTTTTGCAATGTAATATGTTAGTGCTTCATCATGTTTCTCTTATTTGAGTCTACTCAACTGTTCAGCAGAAAACGGCTCAATGCCTGCAAATTATGTTAGTGATAAAGGTTAAGTGTAGAACATTTGTTATTATGTATAAGACTATGAATCAAGTTCTTGAAAGAGCAGTTTAGGTAAATGGGATGATTCCTTTGTGTTGTTGAGTAAAAAGACATAAAATTAGTCTTGATTTCATTGTATCGACTAAATTTAGATGCGTATAACCATGTGCAAGCATGAAAGGACGAACAACATGCAGATGGATAATTGATTTTGAAACTGGTGCATTGGAATACATGATGTTACATGGTTTGTAATATACATTGGAATAATATTCACCAGAAGCGAAATGAAATACGTTGAAATTAAAATGATACAGGACCTTCCCAGTTGACTCTACTCACTAATTACAAGTTAATCTCCACATATGATCTTACATTTATGCACATGACTAAGCTTTTGATCCTTCTTTCAAGTTTCCAAACCAATGGCCAACACCGGGGCTGTGTCCTTGGACTCCGTATTGAAAACCATCTGTTTCCCCTGCAGCCAAGGTGGAATCCTGCATGTTTGATTGCGCATTTTGTTTTTGTCCTGAAAACTCGTGGCCAACTCCAGGACTATTTCCTTTTGCTGTTGATTGGAGAGCATCCAAATGAGGATCTTCCAAACTTTTGAATTCTTGACCTTGGGCTGGTGTCACTGGTGGCGAGAATTTGTTACGTCCAGTGGCATGCTGACCTTCTTTATAACTGCCTAGACTATGAGCGACATTGGTGGCATGTTTCTCATGCTTCTGCAGTCCTTTCTCTATTTTGACATGACTTAACTTATCATCCTTCACTGCTTTGAGTTGTCTCCCCTCGGAAAATTGGTTTTCTAGGCAGTGTATGACTGCGAGAAGGAAAAGGAACACGTAAACTTGTTGGGAACATGCCATTGCAAGGAAAGGAATAGCAATCGTCGGATGCTAGGCTTAATTTGTTGTTGTGTGTTCGTATGTGAGTGAGGGGAAGCTAAAAGTATGAAGCACGATTTCTTCAACTCACCCTCTACTGGTATTTATAGTCTCAAGAATCCATTCATTTGTCATGCAAGAATCCTAACCATTAAATTTGGTCTTCTTAAAGATCCACAATGTTTGTGCTTATGGATGGTTCTCATTCCTTCACTTTTTCCCAATTTCCTTCTAAATTCTTAGTGGTTCTCAGCTCTCCCCTGTTGCTGTGAATCACATTCCCTGGTTAGTTTTAACTGTTGGTCTTTTCAGTTTTTCTAGTTTTTTATACAGAATCCGTGCATGGTGAAATCGAAATATGAGTAACAGAGTAAGTGCTCAGCCCGCCGGCCAGGACGCCCCACTTGCTATCAGCCTATTACCCTCCACATGCATGGTCACAAACACTCGCGCACTGAGCGATAAATAAGGGTCCATCTACTATGCAAACAGCTGTACAAACTTTTGATAGACACCTAGAATTTAAATTTTTTAGCTTGAGGTCTCACCGTTGAGTTTAATGGCCTTTCGTTGTGCTCAAATGTCGCTTTCATAGTTTATGTATTAAAGGATGGTCTTTGTTAATCATTCTGGCAAATAAGATTGGCGAAGTTAATAAAAAATCAGAAACTTCCCCAGCTGAAAAAAGGAAAGGATTCTGCGTACTTCCCACTTAGCCATGTCTGCTTCTTTATGTGGATGGTTCATATGAAAACTTTTATTTTTTTTGCAGTCAACAAATTCAAGCGGGTGCATTTGCCTTTCGGTTGAAGAATAGTTTTTTTTTATGGACACTTGAGCTTTTTAATGAACATTATCATTTCCTATCTGCTGAAAGTTTTTGGAGATTCCTAGCATATTATATTGGGATAGATAATGTTATTTGTGTGACACCCCAGCCTGACCTCCGCGGAGCGTCCGAGACTGGGTGCTAGGTCTGCAGCCCGATGTCACCCCAACCCCTCTCCGAAGTTCACGCTCTTCAAGGCGCCGCCTCCAGTGGGTTGTTGTGATGGGGTCTCGAACCCTCATCACCTTTGCCAAATCAACCTTTGGCATCCAGTGGTGCTGCCTCATCACCTTTGTCAAATCAACGTTGGCATCCAGTGGTGGCAACGTTGATTTGACAAAGGTGATGAGGCAGCACCACTGGATGCCAACGTTGATTTGACAAAGGTGATGAGGCAGCACCACTGGATGCCAAAGGTTGATTTGGCAAAGGTGATGAGGGTTCGAGACCCCATCACAACAACCCATGCCAAGGTTGATTTGGCAAAGGTGATGAGGGTTCGAAACCCCATCACAACAACCCACCGGAGGCGGCGCCTTGAAGAGCGTGCGCTTAGGAGAGGGGTTGGGGTGGTATCGGGCTGCAGACCTGGTGGCACCCAGTCTCGGACGCTCCGCGGAGGTCAGGCTGGGGTGTCACAATTTGGCCTACACCAACAATGTTCCACAATTGAAAAGTGCTAGTCTTCAGCTACACTGTTGCAGGTGTGATGCATTTACTTATGATGAATTTTGAGGTTACCAAATGTTGCGTTGCCGTTACATTATCCGTAAAAAAGTAGTTACGGGTGATTCCTGAAAGCTTATTTAGCTTCATGTTTGGGGTTTGATAAGGCTAAGTTATGACATACTTGATGTTTGTTTTACAATGCCACTTATTCTTTTTCAAATAAACGTATATACATGCATTACATTGGGAATCATAGAGTATTATACTTTATACATGAAAGCACTAAGTCCTGCACATGGGCTCTAAGGCTCTTGACATAATGCTAAAGTTTAAAGCACCAAAACTTAGGGAAATGGAGTCTATTCTGTCCTACCAATGGCTTAAATAACATCCTTAATTTGTACCCGAAAATAACTGAGGATTTATCTTTTACATCGGCTTCTGCAGGTTAACTGTTATTGACAAATTCCCTTAAGAGTCCTCCGTGAGAGGGAGATGTTGGTGGATTTCACTTCAGCTTTATGTAAGGTAAATTAGCTGCCCTGTTTCTGTTTCTATCAAATATGAGAAGCAGAAAATGAAGACGAATAACGAATCCTTGGTTTCAATCATTTCCCTCGAGTTAAGAGTACACGATTATGAGGCAACATTCAACATGATGTCAGAAGAATAGGTTTAAATCCTACTTCAGATCAGACATTTTCCTTGTTTTAAAATCTTGTGAAAAAATTATTAGAGTAAAACATTATCAAACCTATAAAGAACAACAAGTGGAGGGGCAGGAAAAAAGGGTCTATACAGATGAGGGCCAGGGGCAGCACTTTGCCTAAAATTTGTCTTTAACACTTTTGCTAATGGTTACTGTTTTGACTCTTGGCATTTCCAGCAAATGAAGGGATCCTAATGATGAGCCTTTAAATTGTGATACCTCAACCCTCCATTTTCTTTGACTCCCCATTAAATATTGGAATTAGTGAAGAGATTCCTCAGAAGAGCATAATATTGTTGGTTCCATAAGGTTGGGAACCCTGTGAGTCTGTCCCACTAACTTTGAAAATTAAAGGAGCAAATTTATATTGTACTGAAGAATAAAGGTAATCTGATTCTCAACTGTGCTAGGATGTAGTGCATTATAAATTATAATGGTTAGCAGGTTATTACTTTATCTTAGTAATATGAAGTATACAATTATGTATGCAATGTGCAAAAATCTGTTGCTTGATAGTGACCCTGGCGGCTTAGGATCTCTTACTTTCATTTTTTGAATCTGATGGCCTTGGATTGTATGTGTGCCTCGTTTACTGCCCTTTTTGCAGTTTCTCTTTGGGACTAAGTTATTTTTAGTTAATCTGCCGAGTTGGAAGAGAGTATAAAAACTTGAAAAATGAGAACATCATGCAACTTCTTCTGTTGTTACATAACACAACTGGCCAAGATTTTCCAAAAATTTCTTAGGTTTTTCTTCTTAGAGTTAAGTACTTTGAAGCATTTTAAACTAATCAAAAAACTAACTGAACTGTCGTAGTAAAAACCTAACTGAACTGTCGTAGTTGAAACAAGACCTTTTGTAATGTTTTTCGATGCTGTGTGAGTGTGGTGTTGTAGGTGGACTCTGAGCTAGATTTCATGATTTGTGATTTGGAAAAGTTTGCCTTCCCAAAGGTATTGATCAGTTCATCTATATATAGGTTTTTCTGATAGTATGCCATGCTGATTAGGTAACTTGAATGAATCCTATATGATATTTCGAGAAATAAATGCTGCTACCTGATATTTGATGGAAAGTTGTAACTGAAGGACCTTTCCAAAGTTGTTGATCTCCATGTATTTTCTTCTGAAAGTATCTCACACAGATTTAAGTAAATTAAATCGAAGAAATAAACGTTGCAGCCCGAAGAGTAGCATTGCATTATTTTACTTGATGAGCAGTTGCAACCTAAGGACATCAAAAATACAATCTGTGAGAAAGTTCATTCAGTTACTGCTACTGCTCAGATATGCACAAATTTAAATGCATAACATGTTTTGTGAATTACATAAATGTTCCGTTGGTGATTCAAGATTTTGCATTTGTTCATATGTGTGGAAACTTGAAAGTATACTTGGAAGGTTCCTGATTTCTTCGTTTTAGGGTCATTTCTTGTTAGGAATTTGCAAATAATGGCACTATCCGGTCGCCCTGGTTGGGGTAGGAGAGCCTCAGCTGCTGGGCTTGGCGGTGCCAATGCTGCCTCTTTTCCACAGGCAGTCATATCCGAGCAATTTGTGCTAGTAAACTAATTTCCAGAATCCTGCCCTGACATTTTTCCATCATTTTTTACGTTAGGTTTCAAGTTTCTTCCCTCTGTAAATTGAATCCTATGGGAGAATATAATGGCAAGGAAAAGGAACACGATCACGAGGTTTATTTGAGCCATGGAATGTGAAGACTGAGGGCTACAGAAAAGGATTAAGAGTCACTCAGAGATACTGGATGCTTGAATACCCCAAGTTTTTGGGCATTTATAGAACCTAAAAGTATGAAGGTAAGTCATGCATGGAGCAACTTGTAGTATTTTTTTGATTAACTCTCAGTGCACGTGTAAGATTACATTGCCTGTCCAGATTCCTCCTCTTTTGATTGTTCCTTGCAAATTGTTGATTCCCTGCCTTTATAGATGGCTTGAGTTAAATATACTTGGCACACCTTCACGTAGTGTCCTTTTAGGCCTATTGAATTACAATGTATAGTCTTCGTTTGTTTTACAGATGTTCAGACCAAATGATATACAGTGTGCAGCTATTTTTTATCAAAGTTGCTAATTGTGAGTAGACTGGGGTTGAAGACCAAAACTGTGCGTATTCACTGGCCTTGTAATAATACTAGTTCGAAAAAAGCCATGTAGTTCTGAAGTTCCCCCATTGTTCTGTGCGTTGTTTCGTGGTGCGGTGGTTGTGCAGTGTGATGAGAATACAGTAGTGTTTCTCAAGGGACAAACTGCCTGTTTCCCTTGTAATATGGAAAGGGTTGGGAAGGCACAAAAAAATCTTCTTTGAGCCCCACCACTGAATCATCTGTAGTATATGTGTGTTTCTGGTTAGTAAAAGGGTCTGTTCTTTAGAATATTCAGAATGGGTTTTACGTTTTAACTTCTTGAAATTCATGCTGGCATGATTTAGATTGATCTTTGTTTGTCTAATCTGTCCCTCTTGCATATGCAGTAGTTGGAACTGGAAAAACATTGGGAAGGAAAAGAATCAAGGATTAATATTAGGTAAGGACCCACTACTTTCTCATTCTGGTCAACAAATTCTATGATATATATTTGGTGAAAAACACCCAGCATTATGACTTCATATTTTCATTAAAGAAGATTCTGTGAGAAAATATGGGAATGCATATTCAAATTCAAATTCATCACTTAATCAGAGTTTATATTCCCACCTCATTCTAAATATGTACTTTTTGTTAAGCTAAGAAAGTTTTGGTGGCTACAAAGGAGTCGAGGGTTTTTTCTTTTGGTTCCATTGGTAAAGCAACGTTGGAGCTTAGATAGTGCCCCTGCATAGTGAAGTTTGATTTGGTGGGACATGTCAAGATTTCTTCTTTTGCCTAGTGAAAATGTGAAATGGGTTAGGGTATAGGGTATTAGGGTGCACCAATGCCAATAGGGCTATGCTTTTACACTTTTCTTTCTTGCACAAAAAAGGGTCATGTAATTATAGTGCTATTGAGCTTCCCCAGCCTTTTTTAATATTTTGGGCTGCTAGGCCCCATTAAGATATTGGCCGCCATCAAGATGGGCTTTTGCTCTGATAGGCCCAAATGAAATTCTGATCACATAAGTTACCCAGTTTAGCCCAAACTATACCCTTTGGTGGGCTGCCCAAGATTTAATTAACTTTCCCATACAATAATTTTTTTATTTAATAATATTAATCAACCAGAAAAGTTGTCATCTATGCTATACATTTTGTGATAACTAATACATTCTCATCAAATATATTTATTGACATATATTTAGTTTGACCTCAATTTAATAACAATCGAATTTATCACATTAATATAATTAAATTATCATTAAATATAATTATAAAATAAGTTGTCATTAAATATATTTAATGACAACTTATTTTATAATTATTCTCATAAGTATTAAACCAATATCATGACATTTTAATAAGTTTTTAGCCCAACCTAATCATTTAGGTTGTGACATCCTTGGTAATTGAAATTTTATTATATTAGTTATAAAAATGACGACTTACATTTACTATGTTATTTGTTCTGTGCAATGCACTAAATTTGTATAAATATTATATTTTTAAATTTTTTATTTTATTTTATTAAATTTCAATAAAAAAAACCTTTTAAAAGATAAATAGTATAGTTTTAGTAACGAACCGAATAGTATTAACAAACTTGCAAAAGAAAAATACATGCATTTATAAAATTGTGATTTATTTATTTTTTAAAATATGTTTCATGTTGTAAGGAAGACAACAAAAAATATATAAGAAAATTGATCATAACTCTGTACTAAACTAAGCTAAATTTGTCTAATTCATTAATTGAGACAGATGTTTAAACTAAACCCATGTTTTGAATTTGAATTTGAATTTTTAGTTATAAAATGACATTAAAACTGGAAAAGTAGAATTTCACAGCCCAATGTAATAAGGGACCTAAGGGAGGAAAGTTATTGTACTGGGAAAGTGTTTAAACTACTTTCATAAACCTTTTCCAATAGGGTGGGTAGTTGTAATATACTGTCACTATAGTTTTGTTAAAATCTTAATTTTATTCAATTAAAATAACTAATTCCCATGACTTTTCAAAGTAAAACACGCTGACAATTCCCACCTAATGACAGCCATTTATGCATAGTAAGATTCCCACGAGACAAACTTGCAATAATAAACTATCTAATTAATAAAGAGATGAAAATAATCTCAACTCTGTGATGAATCAGATCACTTTACCAATTCTAATTCTATTATTATTATTCCCCCACTCCCCAGTGAAAGAAACCCTCTCACATGGTGTCCTGTATTTCAAGAAAGAACATCACCCTTCCAAAGAAACAATAAAGCATGTGAATATCAGGTCTGCTTATATTATTCCTTCTTTATTGTGTCAACAGATTCCCCTTCACCATTTTGTTATGCTAATCCACTCTCTATGCAATAATATTACAATAAAAGCTAGAGTGGAAGATAAGTTGAGAATAATTCTATCCACATCCATATATAAGTATGTATGTATGTGTCAAATGATGTAGGAAAAGAATAAATTGTATATTTGAAATTTTGATGTTAGTAGTATATTAAACACTTGAAGTAGGTTTTGCAGTGATCTCAGCTTTTATAAAATATCACACCTTGACCCCTCAGTTTTCTTGTCCTAGCCAAGATAGATTTGTTCTTTCTAGCTTTATTTGTCTGCACATCTTCATATTTGTTTTTTTGAGTATTGGATGGAGGTTAAGGTTTCACGGGAGTTGCAAAACCAGCCTCCGAATAGGGGTAATCTTGTGACGATCCTCACCATTGATGGCGGTGGGATACGAGGAATCATCCCCGGAACGATTCTTGCATACCTTGAATCTGAGCTTCAGGTGTTTGTTTCGTCGTGTTCATCGATGTGTTTTTCTATTTCGTAATCTTGAGTATGCAAAAAATGCTGTACTAGTGCTTTAAAAAGTAGTGTTCATGTTGGTGTAGGAATTGGACGGTGAGGATGCGAGGTTGGCAGACTATTTCGATGTGATCGCAGGGACCAGCACAGGTGGGCTTGTAACGGCTATGCTAACGGCTCCTGGCAATAACAACAATGACCGCCCTATCTACGCGGCCAAGGATATCGTCCCATTCTATCTGGAGCAGTCGCCTAAGATCTTCCCTCAGCCGAGGTAACTAATAATGGGAGCAACTGGCCTACTTAGACCTTAATAACAGTCCTACAGGGTTGAAACATGGTTAAATTTATGGACGTTATTGTTAAAAATTCAATATTTTTGTTGTTTACTGTTCTAAAACTGTTGGTTGAAATCTCTTTGACAGATTCAACATCGGACCAACACTGCTGGAATCTAAATCTTCACTGAACTAATAATGATTTCGATAGCGTTTTATATTTCTGAAGTTGTATTAGGATATGAATGTGTGTAAACCTGCAGAGGGCCGATTACAGGGATGATAAGGATGATGAAGGGCTTCAGCGGGCCGAAGTATGATGGGAAGTATCTGCAGGATCTGGTGAGGAAAATGTTGGGGAGTACAAGGTTGCACCAGACCTTGACCAATGTTGTCCTGACAAGTTTCGACATCAAGAAACTTCAGCCCGTCATCTTCAGCTCGTATACGGTCTCTTTTTGTTGTCGTCTGTTTTTATCTATGGTTGTAGATTAAAGAATCAATGGCCATTTCATCTAAAAGTTTAAGCTAACAGGCCACAAAGGATTCTGCAATGGATGCGTTGTTGTCCGATATATGCATCAGCACGTCGGCTGCACCTACTTTCCTCCCTCCCCATTATTTCGAGAACAAAGAGGAGAAATTCAACCTCATAGATGGCGGTATTGTGGCTAACAATCCGGTACAAAAACAATGAGCAAGAATGCTTCCAGAATCGATGCTGTAATAGCAGCTCTCTTATGTCGTTGTTACGCATTATTTTCAGACATTGGTTGCCATCTCTGAGGTGACAAGAGAAGCCTTCAATGAAAATCCCGATTTCTTCCCAATCAAACCCATGGATTTCGGCCGTTTTCTTGTGATCTCAATAGGCACAGGCGCAAGGAAGAACGATGAGAAGTACGATGCTAGAAGCGCTGCGGATTGGGGCGTTGTAGGATGGTTGTATGCAACGCCAAGCCCACTGCTCCGTGCATACAACCAAGCCAGTGCTGACATGGTCGATTTCTACAACGCAGTTGTGTTTGAAGCCCTTCAATCCCAACACAACTACCTCCGCATCCAAGTAAATCTTCTTTATACATTTGCCAAAAACATGGAAAAATATTCAGAGTAATGGTGGTTACAAGTGTGTATTTATTACGTAGGACGAGACATTGACAGGGGACTTGAGCACCATGGATATAGCTACAAAGGAGAATCTGGAAAATCTGGTGAAGGTTGGAGAAGAGCTGCTGAAGAAACCTGTTTCCAGGATGAATTGTAAGACAGGACTGTATGAAGCTGTTGACAATGGTGGAACCAATATGGATGCATTAAAAAGGTGATCCCAGTTTTGTTTACTTTACTTATTTGAATGAGTGTATTGGTTTGATGATATACACTTATGTTTGTATGTTATGTATGTTGCAGGTTTGCAAAATTGCTTTCGGAAGAAAGAAAGTTAAGGTTGAACTCTGTTTCAATTTGAAAGTGATGTATTGTACTATCATAACATCTATTCCGGATTCATGCTCCTTTTATTACTTACCATTCCCCGAAAAAATCCTTTTGATCCCATCTAAACATTAACCCACCCACCCCCAAAGCAAAATGGGGGGGACAGCCCGCCGGGGCGCAACCAAGACTCCAAGAGGCTCCGCGGCCTAGGCTGGACGCAACCAAGGGGCGCCCACCCACACCCCTCTTTTCTTAAATTTTTTATTATTTTTTAATTTAATTTTTTAATTGTAAAATTTAATTAAAATTAATAATTACTAATTATGTTTAATTATGAATCTTTATAAAATTGTTGATTATTTTTGTTAATTCAAATTGCACCATAAATTAATATTTAAAAATATAAAATTATAGCTAATTAAGATTGATAAATATTAATTAGTGAATAATTATTTAAGAGTTAGAACTAATTATGAATTTTAGTTACTTTACTATCAATAGCTATTACAAGCCGCCATGAAATGAAAGGTTGCATCTGTGAGTATTATCAGAAACTGAAAACCAGACTATGCTGAGTGGTCTCGTACCCGTCAGTTTTATTATTTCCTTCTAATTACAAATTCTTCTACACCGTTTAGTTTTGGAAGCC
>MAYD01361814.1:0-13845 GCA_001909325.1 Ruellia speciosa
GCAAGTATGTAATCAAAATTATAAGGGCAAAATAGCTGAAAACGCCAAACATTGTTATGAAATATTTTATTTATATATTAATATATATATATATGAAATATTATATATATATTTTATTTATATATTAATATATATATATATATGAAATATTATATATATATATATATATATATGGGTGGTGAGTGGGTGGAAGTGCAATGGAGGAAGATTAGTACCTTCATCAACAAATAACCCATATTTATACACAAAGACAGGGGGATTACTCACCACTAATCTTATTAGGTTAAGGACAAGTGTCCACACTTATCATGACACTAAGAAGCCACATGACTCGTATAATGGACATCCACATACCCACAATAAATATCAGTAACTGACAAGATTATTTTCCATTTGAATGCTTTTGCATCGTCAAGATTGGGTTTTATTTTTAATATTGTAAAAATACACTTGTTATACATGGCTTGTACCTAATTTGTTTGATTTGTTGTTAGTAAAAAAAAATTACTAACATAATAATACATCTGTAAAATTACAATACCACCACCCTAGAAAGCTGACAGCCTCATCGAGGCTCGCCGGCTCAACTCAATTGAGCTCCTTAAATAAAGGGTTAGGAGTTAAGAAGACGAACACAGCTCCAACTTGAAAAAATATAGCCAAACAGAAAATGAGGTAATTGGGCCTCCATCGAGCTCGTTAAATTTACGTTAAGGCTCTGCTTGGTTTCTTAACCCTTTAACCCTTAATTTAAGGAGCTTGAACGGAACCAAATTCACGAGTAGCTTGGTTAGATTAATAGTCCTATGGGTAAACTTTCCCCAGGCTTTTACTTCTTGTATGTCCAAACACATGATGTGCTGCATAGAAGATAGGGGAAAGTGCTGATTACAGAATCACGAGGGCAGTCGAATTGATGAAACTTAGGGGAGAGAAAACCATGCAACAATAATTCAAGTGATGCAGGTCAGAGCACACATTTGGAGAAAGGAATTGAAGATTAAAATGATATGATACAATTTCACGGCTGAAATTGAATCTGATGATGATTGCCAGAAAAAGCAAAGAAGCATGAGCATAAGTGCATTTGCAGCAGCTAAGTTATGGGCAACCACCCTTGAGAAAATCCTAAATCCTCTTCACACCCTCACTTCCTTTATCTTTCCCCCGAGACCCAGGTCTTCCCCGACAATGAATCCTCATCCGCCTAAATTCAAGACAGCCATAAAAACAGAGGAAAGGAAGTGTGTTCTCCTACTTCTCCCAAGCCTTAACATCTAAATCCCACAGTTATCTTTATTGACAAATCTAAAGATATCGCATTTAACATTTTCGCTACTGTACAGATAAAATTAAATATCCTCTAAACTACCATTCAAGACCTTTTCACTGCATTCAACTTCTAGAAACCATCGATAACAACACATACACCAAAAAAAAGGAGTAAGAAAGTGTATTCAAGAAGCAGCCATGATTGAGCACAGATAAACCACAGCCAAAGTAGCCCAATCTACAGAAGTATTCATTAAGACAATAAGCACACCAATAGCTAGATACCACCACAAAACAAGAGAACATTATATGGTTCCTTCTCCATTGCCTACTGCACCTTTTACTTCAAATTTTTCATTGGCCAAAAAATTACAGGGGAAAATACTACATTAAAAATCTCGAGACTGCCTGGAAATCCTCTATAGACATAGGAATGCAAGGCCACACGATAATCTCTCATACTAAGCACAGTAAACACAGAACAGGAAGATTTAAAAGGTGCCTTTCCAAGTCACATTAGTCTTTATTGTTCTCATCGTAGTAACTAAAATTGCAGCAACTTTAAATGCAGTAACTAGGATGCAGGCGAACAAGAGGGGCACCTGATGAGACCATACTCATTGCACAAGGTACAACTCCTGAAGCCCGTTTTCTCGCTATAGCATTTGTGGCTCCCACTGCATTCCTCGCATAGGACAAATCTGATGCCCCCACACGTCTCGCACGTGCCAGGGTTTGCCGCCGGCAGGCCGTCCAACCACTTGATCAGGTCGCCGCTCTCGTAAAGCTGCCGCATTTCCTCCGCCCCTCCGATGTACCGGCCGCCGATGAAGACCCTGGGGAGGGGCAATTTGGACCTGTCGGAAACGCCCAGGATCCTCTGCAGCTCGACCATGTACCTGGAATCGATCGAGATGTCCCGCTCGTCGACCGGCACGCGGAAGGACTGCAGTATCAACTGGACGGCATTGCAATCCTCGAACGTCCGTCGAACGACCCGGAGGCTCGTGAGGTAGACGACGACACATTTGTCCGCGCCAGGGATCCGAAGGTCCGGCAGCGGCGGTTCGTTTAGCAGGAAGGAAGGGTGGCTGAGGGAGCGGAGGAGGTTGTTGGTGCTGCGGCTGCGGTGGAAAATTGGGAGCTTCCCAGGGGGATGATGGGCGAGTCCGGCGGCGCCCGGGGAGGGTTGATCGTCGAAGAGGAGACTAGGGGCATCCTTGAAAGAGGAACAGCCAAATTTGGAGGAAGGGTGCGGCGGCGCGTTGTGAACCCTAGCTTTTGATTTGGATCGTCGAAGCCACATTGATCGAGAGCCGTTTGCAAAATTGTTGAAATTAACAATGTCAAGGATGGATCTTGAATTGGGAACTGGGCTTGTTGGGATGAATAGGGGGAAATGGGAAAGGGAAGAAAATGGTGGGTTGTCAGAAGAATTGCAGCTTTGGCAATGGTGGGAATGGGAATGATTGAATCAATGTGTTGTGGAATGTGGGATGTGGGAATGCACAACAGAATTGCTTAAAAATGAGATTCCAATTGGGGACCAGAAATCAGAAATGAATTGTACACTAGAGGGTATCTAGTCCCAACTCCCATGCCTATTTCTCACTCCTCCTCTCCAATTTTTGGGTCATTATTTTAGGACCAAACGAATATGGTTTAGGGTTTAACTCGTGTTTTTGAAAAATTAATTGTCAAACATCTTTTTAAAACTTTTTGTCTATAATAGCACAGGGTAACACACCACGCTATATATACAGTTACAACGTAAACACACAACCATATTTTTGTTGAATTAAAGTTTATTATTGCTTAAATATATGAACATTATAGTTGAACATATAATTTCAATGGGGAAAGGGGTTATATTGGCATAGGTTCAAACCTTGTTGTGGAGCTGAATGCGAATGTGTCAAGGGTTGAACTAGACGCGTAGGAAGGAAAGTTGGAAAGTGCCCGTTTGCTCATATTCTGCAAGAAGGGAATATGGTGGCGAAAAAGAGGCAATGGGTGATTTTTTTTTTTATTATTTAGAATTTTCTTTTGAATGATGGTAAACAAGCGTCGTTTGCCGATGCATTTGGGTGATCTATTTCAATAATATTGATCTAGTGTCTTCTCGCCTCCATTTGTTTTTTTTAGTTTTGCTATTAAGCCTCCAATCATTGTAGACATAAAAAAAAATTATAACCTCACAATTATACTAAAGTATCCTAGTTCTTGTTGCTGATTATTTTAGTCATAATCATAATTAAAAACTATACAACATATACATTTTAATCACTAATTCTATTTAAATTTAAATAAATAATATCACACCATATTTGTTTATTTTCTTTAAAAAAAAGTTACTTAATTTAAAACATTCAATGATTTTTTTTAAAAAAATAAACATATGCATACAGAGTTCCAGGAGTGTTGATAAAAATATTATGAATTGATTGAACATAGTTCAGTAAATTCCTATTACAATAACCTACTTCGATTAACTTAAATAGGAGTATTAGTTGGCATCTAAACCATACTTCCACGTTTCCACCAGTGTAATAGCAAGAATTAAATGCAATATTTGTTTAGTCGGTTTTTGCATTTCTATAAAGTAAAAATTTCATTTTTAATTTGTGACATAATGTAATTATAAACACGTAAAAATAATTCGTCAATGCGACGTATTAATATTTGAATAAATATTACTAGACCAATGGGAATATGCCACATGAATAAATAAAGATGCTTTTAAAAAATGAACCCACGTGTCAAGTGAATCAATTGAAGGTCGTCACATCAACCCTAATGATGCAGGCTGCTAATATAAATATTCGTGATGAGTCAGTCCATAAAACAACCAGAGATGAGGAGGAGGCCAGAAAAGACTTAAAGTAAAAAAGAATAAAGAATCAAAGAAGCGATAGAAGTCAAGATCAAAAAAATCATTTAAATTTTCAAATAAATTATAAAACATTTTATTGTGAATAAATAAAATATTATTTGCAATATATTTATCTATTTTCTGTTTTACAATAATATTTCCCCCGGTTCTTTTCTCAACAGTTACATGTGGTTTTAAGGGGAAAACGTGTCATCTATTCCAACCTCATCCTCATTTGATGCACTTGCTTTACATTTGTTTATTGTAATTAAAAAAAAATATGATGATAGAAGTAATAAATAGGGTGTTAAGTTGTGTTTTTTGGCGAATTCCGTGTGTTGTTACCAGTGGGGCATGCTGTGGCTATTAATGTGGATTAATTGAGGATGTGTCCAAGTGGAGAATTGGTTGTGTGGCATTACAGAAATTGGACATTTGCCAACCCTTACTATTAATACATTAACAACAATTCAATAGCCACTCGATCAGACTCACTTTTGGATTCATATACATTAATGACCTCTGGCTAATCATGGTTTCACAGTTTGAATTCTTTAGAAATCAGAACCAAACGAATTTCTATCATTTATGTTGTTGCTGATCTCATATTAGGAGACACAGAGAGATGTCATTTCAACCAAAGTGTCAACCCCACAGGAGTAGAGCAGGAGCAGGCAGGCATGCATGCATGGCATAATGTTGTATGGCTGTAATTTTAGTGCATTGTGGATCCAAGAATCCATTGCATACATGATACATATGCAAGAACGGTTACATATTACTTCATTGGTTCATTTTCTCTTACATCATCTAATTATGCTCCAATGAATTAACAATAACAAATAACAATAATAATTATTATATATTACTACAGGTAACAACCCCACTATATACAGAACTGTATAGGTTCCTCTTGTTTGGTTCTTCCTCCTCCACATTTATCAGAGGTGTCCACAAAGGTGGTAGCCTAGATGACATAAGATCTATATCAAGAGAGCTCATGACATAAGCAACTTAAAACAAGTTATCGGCAGCCCCAGTCCCCAAACACGGTATTTTCGACTCACTCGTAAGCCCAGAATACTTTTTACATGAACTACCTGTCCTTCCATTCTGCCCGACGTATGTAAGATCTAGACTCTAGAGGTATATGTATATGACTAAAACTAAAACTAGAAAATCATGAGTGACAACGCGCAAGCTCATTCTTTTCTTGATACATGCCCTAATTTCCGTGGATCATCTCTAATAGATTCAAAGCCCAATCTTTCAGATAGAGCCTAGTCTCCCCATAGTTGGTAGTCAACTAGTTGCACCACTAATGCTTCCTAGACGTACCCTGTAGAGACCTCTCGTGTGTCTACCAAAGATCCTATCACTGGCATTCATTATGCCCGCCTATTAACTAGTTGCGGTATCACTCCTAGCTCAAGTTGATTGGCTGACCATTACTTAGCTAATGTACATAGAAATATAAGGCCCTTCTTTCTAAAAGTTTCCTCATTTAGAAAGGAGACTGGCACTCAACAACAATCTAAAGCCCTAAAGGCTGACACAACTGTGACAACATTTGAAGGCACTTTAGTGCAATATATAAGCATCAGACAAGTAATATGTGGTACATTGAAAATATATAAGCAGCAGCAGCCGTAACAGACAGACAGAAAATATACAGACACTGTGATTGATGTCGTTGGTGGCCATCGGTACAACAACTTGCTCTCAGCATACAAGTGACTAGTGAGCAAGTCAATGTAGGCCAACAGTATTGTATCGCAAATGGTGCAGATGAATCCTCAGTAATTCATGCCACTTTGGGAGCGGATAAACATGCTCCAAAACATCATAACAATAATCAGACAGAAAACATAAATACTCAAATGATTCAGTTATATCAGTTCATAAAAATGGAACTTCAAATTTCCAGTAAAGGTTGGCCATATGCATATCACAGGAGGAATACTAAAATAAATAGGGATATCAAGATCTCGCCTTACAGTTGTAGCATTATCAGGACAAAGTTCAGCGGAAGTAGACAGAGATCTGCGGAATATCAACGTCGTTATCATCTTCATCCTCACATGCTACTACAACATCCACATGGTTGCGGTAAGGTGGCAGCTCTACCTTGGCCACATCTCTTACAAGGTCTGATATCTTCTTGTCCATTCGTTCTTTGTGGCGAGGGAACATGCTGTTGTAAAGCAGACAACTTCCGAAAGAGATGCTGTAGGCATTCAGCCCCTTGTCTGCAAGCCACTGGAGGAGTTCCCTCAAAGTAGGATTATTTTTAATGACCCATCTATCCCACACAGTCCAGCTCAAGTTTTGATGCTTGATAACCTTAGCAGGCACAGGTTCAGCCATGGAGAACAATGGCAGAGCTAGGTTAGCAAATGTGTTGCGGTAGTCTTCTAATTTGTGGCCGCCATCGATCACTTTATAAAGCTCAAGGCACACCAAACCAGTGGCCATTGCTGTGGAAGTTGCAATGGCGGGAATAATTCTTCCAGCAATGAATTTGGCTTTTAGCTTATCAACTTCAGGAATGGTGTAATTTCTCGCCCTCATGTTAGCAAGTCCAGATATCAGGTCCATGTGGTAATTCGTATCATCATCCTGCACTTATACAAAGCAATGTTAAAAGCAACATAAATGTAGTCATAAAATATTCTACAAACTAGTCCAAGTGTCTTTATCAGAGCAGAATATTATTTGACCTGGGAACTGGACTGTAGATGAAATGAAGCATATATATTTAGAAGAAATAACTAACCCCTTGATGTAAATCTATCAACCTATCCCAGCAATGAATCTTGGATGTTTGGATGTATTATAGGGATTTGGTTTTTCAGAAAAAAATCAGTGAGTGTAAGAGAAAATAATAGTAAAAAGTAAATATTTGATTTGATTTTTAATATACTTTTATGTGTAAAAACTTATGTAATGATGTGATTGTTTATAGGAATAATACGGTGTATAAGATAGATTTTTGTGAATAGGTAAAAAAATTATATTTAAATTTAAATAGAGGGAATAATTGAATTACTATTAATTTGAAATTTTAAAGTTGAAAAAATTGTGTGTAAAATTATGTGTAGAAATGGAAAAAAAAAAAAAAAAAAAAAAAAAAAAAAATACCCAAAAAAACAAAAAAAAAAAAAAAAAGAGTCAACAAAAATGCCCCAAAAAGCATCCAAACATGCATGATATTGTCCTTGAGAATAATTACTAGCACTAACAAATTGCCAAGCAATGAATACGGATGCAAATGAGAAGGAAGAAATCTCTCAGTCTACAGCTATGGTCTTGCTCATAAACAGTTGGGAAAAACAATGACAGAATGACTTGGTTCAAACTTAAAGCATGCTAAATTTTAAGAGAGTTTCTTTACTACAATCTACAGGACTAATTTTGAGAGAAGGAGAGAGGGTTGATAAATAAGTACATGTTTGTTTAGACCTGTATATATAATGTTAAGGAGAACTATTAGCAGCCTCAAGTCCAGAATGGATCCCCGTTATAGAAAGCTTTCGAAAAGACAGATACCAAAGCATCCGCTGGTTTGAATACACACACCAAATCATGGCATGGAAAAAGGCTCTACGAGGGAAGTTTGGTGAGGAGAGAATGGCAAGCTAATGTGATATTTAGGTCAGGCCATTGTCTTGGTCTTCCTTGCAGTTTCATTTCCTTGTCATGATAGCTGGGGTAGGATGTCCGTTCATATTAGATAAAGTAAATTCTGTATAAACTATGCTCACCAATAACCCATCAATATTCAATACAAATTATGAATAGAAGTAGGGGGATGAGGTCACCAATAAGCTCAATGTTCATCTTAGAAAAATTCCTCTTAAAAGGATGATTTTATAAGACAGCAAGACACACCTACAGGATCAAAAACCAATAGCACCTTTTGCATTTCACTGGGGAATACCATTTCAGGTAGCTAACTGATTAGAAGTAACACACTTTCATAAAGTCCCGATAAAAAATATGAAGAGATCAGCCATGTTAATCATGTAAATCATGGATATGCCAGCACATGGATACTCTATCAAAAAAAGTTTCCGAAATGGAAACATTACAGTATCTGTCCTATAACAAGTACCCCCCAAGTATTAAATGAAGTGTGTTAATTTCATTCACTTTGGGAACATGACATATCAGTTAATTAACGAAAAATAATTGCCATAATAATGGAAACAATAAATGGGACAAAGAAAAAATAAGGAACACTTGTTTTAGGAAGAATACGAGTAATTTATATCTTGCACAAATTTGTTCTCTTTAAATATTTAACCAGAATATGGTGGAAATTTACTAAGGCATTCCATTCAAGTTTTGGTTTTCATAACACTAGTCTCTATTGTGTGCAATGCATGCGAGCATCTATGAGATTTGTCAGGCAAAAGCAAAACCCATCGTTTTATTGCTCATGCAAGGACATGTTAATAATTACCAAAAAAAAGGACACATCAACGTATCTCAACAAAAGAAGGAACTGAAAATTAATAAAATCAATAAACATCCACCTAATCAATTAAGCGTAATAAAATATACTGCAAATATGCGAACAAAGACATAATAGTACTCGAGTGTATAAGAAGAAACCAAGGGCACAATTAACAGATAACTCTGCCAAGGGAAAATCTTTCATGGTATCATCCATCAATAGACACCTAAAGAATGTAAAATGCAAGTCGATTGGAGATAAAAACAATATCTACATTATCGCCCAAGTTTTTAGGGCTATACATCATTTTAAATTCACCCACTCATCAATAAGTGTTTGCTTTAGCATTCTTTATCCTGATTAAACAGACTAACTTCAATTTAACTATCCTCAATCAAACAACAAACCAGCCCAAGACCTCTCCTGACACAAAGCCACGTCAACACCGCTTTCACAAGCACAAGACAAATTATTTATTAGATTGTCGCACCAAAAATGCATATTTACTTATGTTATTTGAATGACTATAGGGTTGGTGGGAGGGGGCACAGAGAGTATAGATTGATTTTTGAAAAATAGTTTCAATTGATTTAATTGGCCAGTTCACATCAAAGCTCATGATGATTGACAGACACATGCATCATATAATCATATGTAACTGACTCACATCAATTTGTATGTTCAAAATTGATGAGAACTATTAAAATCATGCAGGGTGTGTATGATTGACATTTGACGACACTTACTATTTATTTTTTAATATCAGAAAAGAGAAGTTTAAAAATGGAAAAGAAAATGGAGCAAATATGTGCTAGAAATAATTTTGGAGTTTTATGTAATGTAGAGTTGTCCTTTTGCTTGTATTTATTCCAGAAAGAAGGAAATATGGGAATTAGTATAGTTGATTGCAACTCTATAAATGCAGGTCTAACAGCATTCAGTCATATGGCTTCTACATAAAAATAGTTGCTAGACTGAATCACGCCAAAACTATCCAACATGCATGCATCTTCTGTTACCATAATGTAAAATCAGTCAGTTCGTCAAACAAAAAGGACCAGTAAATATATTCTTCTTTTTATCGGAAAGGTACTATGAACTTTTAGCTTCAATGGACAAGAGACGAACCTTCTCAAACTGGATTGGTTTCATCCTGAAGTTAGGAGGTAGAACCTTCAGGCATTGCTCCAACTTCATAATTAGGTCATCAATAACTGCAGCATCATCCACAGAAGCAGTAGCAAGACTAGTAGCTTTCTCATCAGTAACGATTTTTGCATGTTTCTTTGGTTGGAAATCAGGAACCATGACGTTATCAACAGCTTGTGCCAATTTCTTAGGATCTTTCACCCAGTCAGGTACAGGAATGCCAAATGTCTCAGCTCTTAGTCTGGACCCAGCAATAATAAATTGAAGATGGCTTGGATCAGTGGCAGAAAACTGCAAGGGACGAGGAAAGCGTTTTGGGGCAGACCAGAAAGGTGCACCGGTACTGGTAGCAGCATCTTCTGGAAATGTGAAAGTCAACTGCTTCACCCTGTTCACAAAATAATCTTCAAACCTGCAATAGTTCAGATGAAATTAGAGTTACAAACAGTGTAGTTAACTAGTTGTAGCCAAACACACAAAGGAACAAATAAAATGCTATCGGCAATTACTTTAGACGAGCCCATGTAATACAATCTTGGAATGATTCACACCGCTCACTATCAAGGCACTCAAGTATGCGTTCCAAATTGTCTCTTGCTTGAGCATCCCCAGCATTTCTCATTGCAGATGTATACTCAGTAGGGTTGGAGAGATAGGCATTTACTTCAGCAGGTGTCTTCTCAAGCAAGCCCTCAAATTCAGATCTGGCCCACGTCAAGCAATGATCAATATTGTGAGGGAAGGAATGTACGGTACACATAGGTGCTTGCTTCTCTGGGGGATCTCGGGAAGCACCATAATTTTCTGTCAGATGGGGAATAACCATTTGTGTATTGCATTTGGCACCTAAAGTACCAGACTCAAGAAGCGCTTTCTGGAAATACAGGCATCTCTGGTCGACATAAAGTCGGGCATTTACATTGTCCAGCGCATTAATCACTACACTGAGATTCTCCCAAAATGCATCATTAAAAACATCCTCCGTCTCCGGGCTCACACGATTCTGCAATGCCTCTTTGTGGAGGAGAGGGTTGATTGATGCAGCAGCTGCTGCAGCAACTGTGGATTTCGGTTGCCCAATGTTCCAGTCTCGAAACAGAAATTGCCTACTTAGATTACTCTTCTCAATCACATCGTCATCAGTAACAGTCAACTTCCCGTCTTTTCCACATGAAACTCCCATAAGAGCTAAATTTTTCAGGAACTCACAACCAAGAGCACCGGATCCAACAAGAAAAATCTTAGCATCTTCCATTTTTTTCTGAAGCTTAGACCCAAACACCGAAATTTGAGCATCATAACGGCTATTTAAGGGTCTGAGATCACTGGGATCTATGGGCTCAGTAGGCAATGATTCTATTGAATCAAAGTAGAAGAACTGCACAAACACAACAGCAGAAAAATTTAGGCCACTATGGTACATAAATTGCACAAACATGAACTATCATGTAGATTCCTCCTAACAGTTAAACAAGGAGATAGGATTGGGACATTAGATAATAAAAAGATCTTACACACATCAAAGCATCAAATAAGAAGAAACACAAAAGAAAACACAATCCGAGAAAATATTCAACTACATCTGATAATAGATCAATTATTAAAACTGTTTTCTTTAGCCAATAGAGATGACCAAACTCAAATCATATAGATACAAGGATACACTGCATTCTGCCAACAAGATGAACCAAGTTATAGCTATCATGCATCAGAAACCTCCCCACATATCAAATGTCAACAATAATCAGCATCTCCCACCCACCAAAAATGCAAAGAAAGAAAGAGGAAACTAGAAAGAAAGAATGGATAGCATATCTTGAACAGAAAAAGATACTAACCTGGAAAAGAGGATGAAACTTCCCAGAGCATGCCTTCATAACCTCCTGTCCGACGATGCCACCAAACATGGCGGCCATAGGATTCAGCACAGCCCGGGCACCAAAAGCAAAGTGCCGAAGAAGTTTCGGATTTATATCATCCAGCTTTCCTTCACCTAACTTCTCATTCAAGTTGGTGGTGATGGATATCAATTTCTGGGAATCCTCTTCGGAACCCGCTACTGGGAAGCGCCCTTTTTCAGATACAAACTTATCTAGCGATTGGAATGCCAAATGCATGAGCTGTGGCCTGTCAAACTTGGAGAAATCAGAAAGAAGGAAATCACCCGGGTCCTGAATTGCTTGCTTCAGTGGCTTGAAGTTCAAAACCTTAGGCTGCTTCACTTGAGTCACAATACCACCCCTCTCATATGTACCAAAATGAGTGGTATCTTCCTCAAGCATAAAAGAGTATGGGCGTGCATTTTTAATCTTTCTCGGTTTTCCATCATTAAGCTCTGTCATTCCCCGAATTTCAGAGAACACAACCAGATCCCCATCTTGAAACTCCAACCTTTCATCATCCACACATGTCACAAGAGGAGGGTTGTCATTGCTGATGGATTCAATTATACCAGAATGAGGCTCCTCACCATCAACATCAGAGACCGTAAAATCAGGTCCAAAATCACAAAATACACCTCCAAAAAGTCCTCTAACTTCTGTCTTAATGAAAGCAATAGGAGGCTGATGATTGTGACAATAGTCATTAAATTCAATTGCCCTCTCTAAACTGATGTCAGTAAACACAACAGCCTGCATTCATCAACATTATCAGCATTTGTCAAAGTGGAACAATATACATGGAATTCTACAACATGGTAATTGCACACAGAGTTCGATACAGTTGGAAGATGGATATAGAAGTGAATGAGAAATTGATTTCTCAAAGGACCATTTAATGAGGACTGAGGAGAAAGAAAGTTATACAGTTTCCCAACCCATATTACTATTTGCAAAGGCATGGTGGCATTGTACATGAATAACATGTATAGTCTTGGCCACTAATCACATCACATTGAAGGATTCTAAAATCTCATGAAGCAGTGCATACACATAGCAAACACTTTCACACTCCAGAGGCTTGTCTCCACATTGTGTTCAGATGACATCACTCCCACATCATGAAAATATAAACAGATATTTCAATGCACCACGAAACTGGTTTCCAACCTTAAATACAAAGAAAATGTTACAATAGGCATAAATGAAGTTTCAGAAGCAATTTTCCATTTGAGTGGATCAACAAAGGTTTTTTATTTAATCCACTGAAGTCGTGGGTGCATTGGCATGTTATATTCAACTAGGGCAAAACAAGAATACCTGGAAATGAGAAAGTTGCTCTTTAGTCAATTTTGTAGTCAAAGTAGAGATGACCACAGCATTATTGAGTTCTTGTAACTTCTGAATTGAAGCAATTGCCCTGTTCTTACCCAAATCCTTTTCTGAGAACACAAAGTTGCTGGACATATCCCACAATTCTACTGCACCTTCATCATGCAATGTCACCGACTTCACACCAGCTAGAATGAGGTTCTTAGCTGCAGGTGTTCATAAAATTCACGAATCACATGGCAATAAACCTATTGATTCAAGCATTGTAAGAAACCAAAGCCACTAAAGTCTCAGAACAAAATCCCTAAATAAACAAGGAATGACCCAAAGAAAACTAAGTAGGATAAAATCCAAAAATTGAAGGCAACAACTATTTGTAATACCGTATAATCTAAGTGCCTAACATGGAATTTATTCACACAATCCCAGAATAAAAGGCTCAATCTAAACCAAAAAGTCAAGACTCAAGAACAACTCAAGGTGATCCATAAATCAACACGTAGGACCCATCACCCAGATTCACTAAAAAGTAGTAACTAGCCTTTCGGTGGTTACCGAATTTGAAACTGCACAGGTAACGTGAACCTAGAGGCAAAAGCTCCAAATGGAATGGTACATGAGAAGTATCAGATCATTGCACCACAACTAGAACAAGATCCACAACATGACTCATCTCCATATTTAAAACTTCAAATTCACACAATATTTAACAATTAGATTCACAAGTCTACATCGTATATATACAACAAACTGCATCTTCAAAGGAAGAAGTCTGTACCAATCTCAACACCAAGGCCATTCATCCCAGACACAAGAACATTAGATGCAAAAAGCCTCCTCATTGTCTCTCGCCCATACACTGCAAGCTGCCTGCTGTGGAG
>MAYD01361829.1:0-14519 GCA_001909325.1 Ruellia speciosa
TACTATTCCAACCTTTAATTTTTTTTTAAAAAAAATCACAGAAACACTTTGAAATGGTGATTTTTTATTGCCCATATTTTATGTTAATGTTGTGAAGATAAATTTACGAGAAATGAACTCATTGTCAAAGATTTCCCATTAAAAGGTTCGGAACGATCTTAGTGTTGGGTTACTTCCCTTTGGTGCACAAGTGTTCACCTTGTTGGAATATTCCAACAAAATCTATTTAAGTGTATCGCGTAACACAAAATTAAAGGTTGAAAGCAAATTACAAATTTTTATTGGTCAAAGGCAAGGTGTAAATTTAAACAAACATTGAGTGTGTTGGAAACTTTTTACCCGTTATATAAATTTTCTACTCGAATATCAAATATCTAGAAATGATAATGGATAAGATATAAGTCGTTTGGCATAATTCAGTACCTAACGTGAATTCACATATTAACCCCAACTTAAAAGTATCTGAACATGTGAAACACAAACTCGCGAACCCAATGGATAATCAGATCTTACCTACAAATCCAACAAGCCCAACAAAATTGGCAAATTATGCCCCAATTCAAGTTTGTGCTTAGGGCTTATTGAATTGAGTTAGGTTGGATTGAGTTGCCTTGGACTATATTTTTGGAAGAGATTAATTTATTAACGAGCCACAAAGGCTAAACATTTCGTAACAAATACAGAACTTGATAAGATAATAACCATGTGGAATACAAAAAAGAATATTAGGCAACAACGCGATCCATGATGCTATGAGTCTAGTGTGTGAGATCAAGCTCAAAGGCTTCTAATAGTTAAATCAACGACTCCTAAACATTACCAACTATTCCAATGAAATGAGACCCTGACTAGTCGTACAAAATGGCAAAGAACGTCACACACACAATGTTAAAATTGGAGGGTACAAAATGGCAAAGAACGTCACACACACATTGTTAAAATTGGGGAGAACGCGTCCAGCGACATGGGATTGAGTTGCCTTGGGCCATTGATCCTATTAATTTTATTTAGTATTATTAAATAATTGGGGCTAGATGGGTTCGGGTTGGAGTGTGGTTAGGCTCGGGTTAGGAATAGAATAGAGTTTGAATTGAGTAATTTGAGTTTCACTTGTAACTATTGAATTAATAATGACTTCAAATATTTTTTTAGAAAATTAAAAATAATTTATTAATCAATTTTTCTCATTTTAAATTTATAACTAAATGTCTCTTATTCAGCAACTTAATTATTTAAACTTTAGATACTCCACCCTTAATTTTGCCTTCTGCTAATACATTACTAGAGAAATGCATCTAGTTGAAAATACTCTGTCAATAAATATGGTAGAATATGCCCATTTTTCTATACGCAACTTGCATTTGTTCAGCGAAGGCAAGGTTACGAAGATGGGAGATTCGGCTATCAAACTGGACAACTCACCCTCTGTCTTACATTCTCTTTTTCAAAGATTGTCCTCATGAATGGAATCTTCCAACTTGTGTAAGTTTAAATATGTTGCCTATAAAAGTATAAGATCAAACCATGAAATTGGTTGACCATGCATCATTGATACTGTACTTGAACCGAGCAATTTCCACTTGAACTTCAATAGATATTTAGTCCTCATTGAAAGACTAAGAGAAGGATGCCCAACAAGAAAAATTCCTATATCTTGTCCTGCATAGAAACGGAGACATTACCCGGTATGTCTTTATTTTTTATTTTGTTGTATGAACGTATACAGGATCTATCACCGTTTGACGACTTATGTTGCTAGGTCATATGATATCAAGAGTCTAGTCAAATGTTGCTAACCATTATTATATAGAAAAAGAGATGATACAATTGTTACAACTTAATTTTACGAGGATTTTTTCCTAGCTCTCTTTCATTCAAAAGAGGTGGTTTGCGGCAAGAACTAAACTACTAGTAGGAGACGATCTTATAGCAATATTAATTGTAATACCAGATTTCACCGAGGCTTGGATTAGAAGATGACAAAGTTAACGGAAGAAATTTTATTTTAATTAATACCTTTATTTTTTTTAGTATTTCTTAATCCATTTTATATTTATAATCAAAATATTCTTATTATAATCCATCAATTAAGATTAAATTTGATACTTCGCTATATTTTTATGTGTGTAGTATTGTAAAGCGATTTATATTAAAGAACAGAGGAATATGAATTTTTTAGTATTTGTATATATTAAATAAATAAAATAAAAATAAAATTATAGAATCGTGTGAAAATTCAAAAGTCGAAACGTTATAGAGAGGAGGGAAAATTGGTCAGTTTGAAAATCCTCTCCAGAATCTGCAATTTGCAACCAACAATGGCAGAAACCCTAAGCCCCACCACCAAGCAACGCCCCATCTTCTCTCCGGTCAAGAGCCCCTTCTTCATCGGCTCCAATGACGACAATCTCGAACGTGCTCAGGCACGCGCTGCACGCGCCGCCGCCATCAGGCGCAAGCCCACCCTTCCCGCCCCCACCTCTGACTCCTCTGCTGCAGATCCCTGTCTCGCTAAAGAACAGATCCTCGAGCTCTTTCAAAATTGCATCAAACTTGCCAGCGAAAATGTGCGCTTTTTCTCCCCCCTCCTTGATTTTCTATTTAGTTGAAAGAAAAACCCTAATGTTTTTCTATTTGGATTTTTTCTTGCAGAAAATTAATCAGAAAAATACGTGGGAGCTGAATTTGATAGATCATCTCTGCGAGATTATAAAGGTTGAAGAAGAAACTGATGCCGAGACCAATTTTCAAAAGGTATTTGTTAATCTGCACATTTTAGGGGAAAAATAAAATGGTACGTATTACAGTTTGAAGATTTTGAAAGACAGAATTACAGGTACCTTGAATTATTGTTGCAACTGAATACTCATATTTCAAATTAGGAAAAAATTTCACATCCTTAAGCTGGATGTTGACATAAACTTCTTTTCTAGCATGGATTTAGCATTAGTTCTACTTATATTTATTCACTTTTGGGTGGCTGTTTAAAAATCTCCTTATCTGATAAAAACTAAAACCTTGAGAATCTTGTGTAGAGAGACTATGAATGCATTCTGCAGCTTTATCCGCAGCATGATAATAATTTTCAAGTGTATTTATCATCAGCAGCACACACGACTAATGTTGGGCTTATGAATGAATGCTGTGGTATGCTTCTGAATGAAAGATTATTTTTTATGTAGTTTGATAAAGTGCACCTTAGTTATAGTCTTGAATGCTCCTTTTTTGTGACTTCTAACATACTTTATAGATATTTATAAGCACGCATCATGTTAATGCATGTTTATTTTGTGATTACCTGCTGTAGGCCAGTTGTACCCTGGAAGCTGGGGTTAAGATTTATTCCATGAGGGTAGACTCTGTACATTCTGAGGCATATAAAGTTTTAGGAGGAATAAATCGGGTTGGGCAAGAAGATGACAAAGGTTAGGTTTTATGCAACTGCAGCGGTTACCATTTTATTATTAAAAGATGATTTGACATGCTGTTATTACTGATTCATATTGCAACTGTTTTGATAATTCTCCTTCTCTCATGGATTTATACATTGTGAACTCGTAATTGAGATAAGACCTTTTCAAGAACTTCTTTTGCCATGATGTGGCTTGTGGCTCATTGAACCCACCTTTACCTTGCATGTTTTTATTTTTCATTTGGTTTAGCCGTTTAGGCATTGTTGGGCCCGAGATTTTGTGTCTAGCATTACATGGAACTTTGTTTTTGTTTCTTTCTTCTACTTCAGTCTTCTAAATAGTAATCATGCCAGATGGTGCTGTTGAGGATGCCAATATTAATTCTGAACAAGGAGCAGATGACGAAAAGAAGCAAGGGAGAAAGGTTAAATGTCTTCTTATATTTTGGATTAAGAGCTTGATTGAATACTCTGAAAGTAAAAAATATGTATTCTTATCGAGTGGGGATGTATCTGTGCAGTTATCACCTTTGTCAACATTGGAATCGTCCTTTTCTGCTATAAATGTAAAGAAGTTTGATGGTAAGTTGCAGCTGTTGCATCATGGTCAAATGCTAGTTTTTTCGTGGTTTGGACATCACTATGTTCATCTGTGTGGGAAGTGTGCACATATCTCCCCCAATTATCTTTCTTTCCATGCCTCTTATGCTCTTACTATGATGTATGTGTGTGTGTTTGGCACATTGACATATTTCTCAATATGACTTGCTTGTAGTCGCCTTTGCGGTGGATCCCCTATACCACCAGACTTCTGCACAGTTTGATGAAGGTGGGGCGAAGGGCCTGTTGTTGAACAATCTTGGAGTTTATGGTAACTGCCGGGTCCTTTTTGATTCTTCGGAAGTACCTGGAAAGTGTTCATCTCCTGCCTCACAATCTGATGGCTTAGAGACAATTGATTTGTCTTTTTCTAGTGGTATGCACCTTTGCAGCATGTAATGGATTTCCATGTCCAGCTTGTAACTTTTGTCCTGTAGAGTAGGCATTGTATTTTGGTCATAACGATTCTTAATTTTTTGTATACTCAGATTGCATTCAACAGATGATGATCGGCATGCTTAACAGTTGTGAAATATCTCCAAGCCTGAGGGATATTGTAAATCAATTTGACAAAGATGACCGAAGACCAACAGAGTCATATACTTTAGATCACAATTCTTCTTGGCAAGCTAATGGAAGTCTTGACAGGAATGTTAACTTAGGCAGTGATGCATTTGAGAATTCTGGAACTTGGGACTTTGGTCATGATGATGGAGCAAGTGTGGCAGATGAGGGCCCTTATGATCATGAAACAAGTTTCTCAAGTTATCAAGAAGCCACTGATTTGGTAGATTTTTGTTTCTCAAGATTATCTACCTGAGTACCTGACTGTTGCATGTTCCTTCAGTGTTATCCAAAAATTGAATGTTATCCAACAATTCACTTCGTAACTACCTATTTGCAGGCTAATGAGCAATTAAATCTTCAGGACCACCCTGATGATGGTGATAGATTTGGGGAAGTTGATAGCTATTTGTTCTTGAGTTTGGGATTCTCTTCCAAGCAAAATGCATGGGCTGGCCCTGATCATTGGAAATATCGGAAAGTTCAAGGTCAGCTCAAACAGGATGAAGCAATATGCAACTTCATATCTTTTCTCGTTTGCGCTATTCTTTTTTCTTTGACATTGAATGCAGACTTCTTTTATAGATCCTGAGGTTCCAGCAGAGCAAAATGGATCACCAAAGCCCAAGAGAATGAAAACCAAGAAAGCAGAGTTGGACATTGATTTTTCGAATTCCGTTGACAGTGATATTTCAGATATCTTTGCTCCTCCAAAGAATCCCAAATCTTTGTTATTGCCGGCAAATAGAATACCTTGCAGCACTAAACTTCCAGAAGATTGTCATTACCAACCGGAAGATCTTGTGAAGCTGTTTTTGTTACCTAATGTTTTGGTAAGTTTGGACAGCACATGGTCTTCCCTCATTTTTGGCCTTTTGGCTTATGTTTTTTGTCTCTTCTTAGTTCTTAAGTCTGCCATCTTCGACTTGGGTGCCTTCTCATTATTGTTTTGTATTCTTATTGCAGTGCGTTGGAAAAAGTGGGAAGAAGAGAACTGGTGAGGATCTTGTTGATTCTTTATGCATTCCGCTTCCTATCTATCTGAAAACTACACTTGAGTTGTCATACAATTTAATCTCTGGGTCAAACGTGCAATCTATAAGTCTGGCATAATGAAAAGTTTAAAATCCTCACAGAATTCTTGGTTGTGGGATGCGTCATTGTAAACCTATGTGCAGTAGTTGTCAATTTATGCATGGATGGAGAAACTATCCACCAATTCCTCCCTCCTTAACCACCATCAAGGGCTTCTTTCTTTTCGTCGGTTAAAATTAAAACTGGTGTTATTATTGGTGCCTTCTTAGACTGTTAGACGATAATGTTACTTGCACTATGCTTGCTATGTTTTGCCCCACCCTTCCATTCCTTCTGTTATCATGGGTTTTCTCTGTGTCTGACGTGGATCTTGGTATATGATTGTATAGGATGGGTTTTGACTACATAATCAGCCTATAATTCACATCATTTTGACATGCTTGGATGTTTCAGTATGATCTACGATAAAGAATTAAAGATAACTTTATCCTCTATTTAATGATGAGATGCTGATCATGTGGTTAGATGAAGAATATCAACAAGGAGATGGATATGGAGCAACAGCATCTTGGGACGATGATGATGGTGGTGCTTTTGGTGGTGCATTTGATGATGGGCATGCTTATAGTGATAATGAAGAATCAAGCACACTTGTTTCTCAACCCCGGCAGGTTGGTTGTTTTTATTTCTTTCAAGGTGAACCTCCTGTTCGCCAATTCAATGCATTTCAATTTTGCTAGATGTGTAAGTGAACCACTTTGTTATGGGTTCTATAGCCTTACATTTAAAGGCTGTTTGTCAATTATATGGATCAATAATACAGCTGAAATTTCTGAAACTACATATTGTCGACATTGGAATTGATGCTAAACAGGTAATACATTTACTAATTTGTGCATCTTGTTTTTCACCGATAGATAGAAATCAAACTTGTTATAGAATCTGTAAACTATTAACCTGTTATATCTTTGAATCAAGCAATATATACATCCGGATAATATGCTGTGGTCAATGACTAGGTTGTTTTGCTTTTTTGGTATATAGGTAAACAAGATCGAGGTTCAGTACGATAAGACATCTAAACAAGTTGACGTTCATGCACTGAAGGAAACCCTCTGGGATCATATGCTACAAATGGATCAAACTTCAGCTGAGGTGAGTTTTGTATCTAATTCAAATTCATTTCCCGAGCTATTCAATGATCCTATGATATACTATGTGTCAGTGTGTGTAAATTGTGAGGTCCATGTCTGATGTGTCAGTGTGTGTAAATTGTGAGGTCCATGTCTGATAACACATTCTTACATTGAAATCTGTGGGCGAGCATGAGCCGGATATGCAACCCTAAAGCAATTTGGTTGGTCTAACCTCAATATGTGGAGTCGGAGATCCTAATTTTGGATTGGGCCAAAATGTGCAGTTTGGCTTTTGGATAAGCGAATATTTTTTGTCTACCTATTGTCATTGCTATTACTATTTCTATTATTGTTATGGTTATTGTTTGGATAGAATCATATGAACTTAAACGACACAGGAGCAAGAGTTAGCATCAAAGGAAGCCGTATCTTTCAAGCAAGCGTTGGCCAGTTTCCCAGATGAATGCAGAGCTGCACCGTCTGTGAAGGACATCTCGCCCCATCTGTGCTTCATATGCCTATTGCATCTGGCGAATGAGCATGGGCTGACGATACTGGGGTGCCCCAGTATGGATGACTTAACCATACAACTGAACAACAAATAAGGTAACATTTATTACCATGATTTTGATGTGCTTTTCACCATCATCTTAGTGTTGTTTCTGTGTGAATCATCATGATCGTGATCATGTGTAGTTATTAGGACATTAATGTGATTCAATATTGTGGGCTTCAATGTTGTAGTAATCCCTCACCATTGAAATTTGTAATGATAACTTGTCATAGCACCAGCAGTGTTCTTCCTTCGAGATTTTTTGGTTGGTTGGTTGTCTGGTTGCTTTTTGTGTTCCCATTTCCTCATATTTTCACCTGCACGCATACTTTATTATTTAAACTAATTTTGATGAGGTGATAATATGATAGTTAAAGGTGAGTATTATGAGTAAAAAATTATAGGTTCGAGTCTATTATCAAATCAATAATTTTTTTATACATAAAATGAATATAAAGATAAATTAATTTGAAAGTTAATATTTCGTTACTTATTGAAACGTCAGTCTAACCAACTTTGAAATTAATAGAAAGAAGAGGTGTATAATTTTTCTTTAGGCTAAAGAGAGGGAAAGCCCCACCTGCAATTGCAGTCCTAACTTGCCTTAAACTGCACTGTGATGAATATGTATAGATAGATGATATTTAGCTTCAGATGGTCGCGTTTATCAATTTGTCTGCTTTTTCTTTCTGCCAATTTCTTGGTAACAAAACCAATATTTGGATGTATGAGTTATTAACTTGAAGTTGTTTTGGCTTTCTCGGGTTAAAATATCCTATTCCATTCATATATTCTTTTTTAAGTAGGGATGGTGATGGGTTGAATTGACGGATTAAGTTGAGGCTTAATCAAATATTCCAATTCAAACTGGACCATTGCTCATTTTGAGTTGACAGTGATTCATCTCAAGTTTAATTGTTTCATTTTTCGGGTTAAGGATTGATCTAATTAACCAATATTAATAAAATTAAAAATTTATGCAAAATGCATATAATAAGGTTAAAAGTTTTAAAATAATACATAAAACATTAATGATATACAAAATATAATTATATGAATTTGATAAATATAAAATTTAAAAATTTAGAAGTATACTAATATGAATATTATATATACAAATTTAAAATTATACATATGTATTAAAACTCAAATTCCACTCATTTGTAAGTCGATCAATTTCAAATTTTCACCAATTAGAGCGGTAAAACCGTTAGATTTAACCTAAATACTTTAAATAGGCCTTTTCGTGTGGTGTTTGCGTCACATACTACTGCCACTGCTTCCACAGTCAATTAAAGAGTCTAGAATCTATATCTATACTATCTACTGTATTAACTTGGAAACTTAGGGTAATTATTATAGTTTCCGTGATATATTTTCGAGAGTCGTTTCAATTAATTTATTTATAGGTGTTTATTGCTTATATTTAAAAAATAAACATTTTTAAAACTACTTGTTAATGTTTGGATGAGCTTACAAAAATAATCAAAAGTCATTGATAAGCCAAAAAGATACTTCATCCGTCTCATTATTTTTACTCCACTTTTCTTTTCACGCTTACTAATACATAACTTTAACCATTAATATCATTAATTATCAATAGGTAAAAAATATATAAAGTTGATATCTTGAATCTACTCATTAAGACGAATCTCTAACAAGACCCCACATGACTATATTTTTTCTTAAATACTTCCTCCGTCTCAAAATATTTGCACCATTTAGTGCAAACACGCTTGCCGATACAAAACTTTAACTATTAATATCGTTAATTATCAAAAGGTAAAAAATATATAAAGTTGATATTTTGAAAATGCTCATTAAGACGAATCTAACAAGATCTCACATGACTATTTTTTTTTAAGTATAAGTCATAAATAATAGTCAAACTAAAATATGTGAATAGTGTTTACTGTGCAAACGTGTCACATATTTAGAGACGGAGGAAGTATAAGCCATTAATGATAGTCAAACTAGAGTGTGTGAACAGTGTAAAAGTCAAAGTGGAGCAAAAATAATGAGACGGAGGTAGTATATCTATTTATAAGCAATTTATGGCTTATTTATTAAATAGCCATTTATTCTTTTAACAAATTAAGTTCAAAAACAACTTTTTCCTTATACATCAAAGGCTCATTCAAATACAATTTTTTATTACTTTGTTTTTGGCTTATACCTATACTCTTATACTTTTACCACCTACTTATTCCCATTCAAACAAGTCCTAAATTTATTTATTACATTAAATAAATAAAATATAATTTATAAATGCCTTAACAAATATTATCCCACAGGTTAATAATAATAATAATAATAATAATAATAATAATACTCATAATTTATCATTGACATGCACCGATGCACGTACATCATTTACACCTCGTCTAGCTCTCTTTTTTTGGCTACATGGGGTGGAGGGGATTTGAAGACTCAAAACCAACAATTACGAGACAATATGTCTATATCTAGCCAGTGTTACGAGAACCGGACCGGACCGGCCTGTCGGACCGGTCCGACCGGGAACCGGTTGCAAAACCGGTCCGGAAGAATGAAAAAACCGTTTTGTGTATTGAATCGGAAAAAACCGGTGAAACCCGGGTTGAACCGGTGGACCGCTAGAACCGGAAAAACCGGGTTGGACCGGAATTTTTTAATTTTTTTTTTCAATTTTTTAATTGCATTCAATTTTTTTTCAAAATGTTTCCTTCACTATGTGTCTATGTTGTCTTGAATATGCGGAGAATTTGACATTTAGACTTCAATTGATCCTTTTTTTTATCATTGTAGCATGTTTACCACTATTTTGTTTAGTTTTGGTAATTAGCGAATTTAGCGTGACACATATAACCTTACAAGATTATTTCTTCAAAAAAATTATATCAAATACATATGAATTTTTTTTAAGAAATACACTGGTTCATGTCGGTTTAACCCGGTTTAATGGTAAGCCGGGCCAACCGGTCAAACTCCGGTTCAAACGGTTGGATCAGTTGAACCATGACCCACTCGCCTGACCGGTTCGATCACCGGTCCGGTTCTCTTAACACTGTATCTAGCTACACCAATACAGTTGCTGAGTAGTGACTCCTTCATCTCCAAGGGTGGGGAATCAATGAAAAGCACTCAAGAGGTTTGCACTTCCAAGGTGGGCCATATTGTCTACAATATAGTTAAGTTCACGGTAGTTATGACAAGCCTAACACAGCACAAACTCAATGCACAATATCAGGGGCGGCGTGGGGATAATGTACTGCGACCTGAATCTCAACTGACAATGATACATCCAAATCGACGAGATTTTACCAAACCTTATCCACTGACCGAAAGTTTCACATTGTGCTAGGTCCAACGTTTGCTATGAAGTCAAAAAGCCACTCTCCAGAAATTCCTCGCAACTCCCCCACAAGCAATAGAATCTAGATTACCAAACGTGCTCTATCTGCATCAAGTTTAACAAACCCATATAGAGGAGATTTCCAGCTAAGGTATGCATAACCATGCGTGTGTGTTGGGTGACTCAGCTCTTTCAATTTACCAAGAACCCGTTTCATATGGTTAACAATCTGCATAGTAGAGAAAGCTCAAATCAATTTACCTTGGAATACACGTTTATTCCTACAATTAGGGGTGAGCGTTCGGTCGGTTCGGTTCAACTTTCAATTTTAATCGGTTTTCGGTTTGAAAAAACTAAAATCGAAACCGAACCGAAATTTGCAGAAACCGAACCGAACTGAACCATTTTAATTCGGTTCGGTTCGGTCCGAAACCGAACAAATCAAACTTTGATTGGTTTTTTCAGTTCGGTCCGAAAACCGAATAAACCGAACTTTGATTGGTTTTTCGATTCGGTTTGAAACCGAACAAACTGAAATTTGTTTGGTTTTGCATTTTAATATAATATTTATTTATTAATTTTTAATATAAATATATAATTAAAATAATTTGATTTTTTTAATATTTTTTAGTTCGATTTTTTCGGTTAACCGAACTAAAATTTCCCAAACCGAAACCGAACTTCAAAATTTCGGTTTTGGACCGAACCGAACCAATAATCCGAACCAAATAAATCAAATAAAAAAAAATTTCGATTTTTTCAGTTTGGACCGACCAATGCTCACCCCTACCTACAATTCCAAAGTAGCCAACAAGTCAAAGGCGAAATTACCTCGTCTAGCTCTCTCGTTTCTTTTATATATATATATATATATATATATTCCTTTGATTAAAATTTTGTTTTAAAGGTAAATTTTAACTTTCATAACAAATCCCCAGCAAATTTAATCACACAAATAAGACCTCAAACATATAACTAACTAAATTTCACACCATAGCAAATTTTTGACATGATACAACAAGAAATCTCAACATTGCTCACAAAAATAAATAGCCACAGGCACATTTGTAATATATGTAAACTCTACATTAAACTCTCACAATTTCCAGAGTTCCACAACATTTGTAGTCAGAATGCTCGATGATTTTACCGAACACCTGATCTTTAGGACCTGTGAAGCCCTTCATGGTAGCAACAGTGGGGATTAGAAGAAGTATATGAAGAATTTGGAATTCTAATTTCAATGCGTGTAACTTGCTCGATTAGGATGACCGAGCCCTAGTGTTCCCTTCTTTCCAACCCCGTTCGCGCGCCCTTTGCATCCACAAAGCAGTCAGTTGCTTCTGTGCTGATAAAACTGATTCGGATTTTTCCCGTGCCTCCTCACATGTCTCCATCCCTGAATTGCATTTGTCTGCCTCTTTCTGGTATTGAGATGTCATCTTCTTAGCTTCGAGCAATGCCATGTCAGCACGCCGTTGATTTTCCAATGCTTCAGTCTCTTTCAGCTTCAGTTCCTCTGTTAATAGTTCGGCAAAGTTCTTTTGTGTGTCCTCGTTCACATCGGGGTCATGACGCATGCAACCTATTGTGGACATAAAGAGACAAAAACAGCTGAGAATATGGTTAAATGATAGAATTGATATGGCTCTGGATGATGAAGTGTCTTCGACTTTTTGTATGGTTCTAACCAAGACTAGTTCCATCTCATACAACTAATCTCTTAGAGGAAGTTATGGTTACATGATAATATATACATCTGAAATTTTGCATGTATACTACTATAGTCATTTCATCAATTTGAAGTAACATCTGAATAATTGAAGACAAACATATTCTTTTGCCTAAATTTCATTAATTGGTTTAATTAGTAGTATTAATTGATGCAAGCAATCATCTAGTACAGCATTATACGATGACAGTAAAAAAGAACAGCATGTCAAACTGCATACTAAAGTACTAAACAACTAATAAAGGCAGGCAAATGGTGCTCACCTGATAATGTAGCATTACCCAATCCTGCAAGAAAGACATACAAGAAATCATTATGTTCGGGTTTTAATAAGGTAGCAACAAGCCACTCAAGTACATATTAAATAGGAGGGCAGGATATCCAGAAAAATCTCTTAGGCTGCATTGAGTTATATACTCCCAATTATATATATTAGTGGTGCAGAAATGTGTGATGACAGTTTTTAGAGGCAACTAAGAACAAACACGCATGATGGAGGCATCCATCAAGCATACATGCAAACTACTAACGAGAAAGTCAAAGAACACCAACCCCCCCTCCCCCGCCAAAAAAATTTCCAGGTGCCATAATTGGTATGTTCTAATGTGATTAAAAACTAGGCTAAAGGTAGACAAAAATTAAAAGTAAATTTATAGGGTTATAAAAAAGTATGGAATGGGGAAGGTCATCACAAGAGTTAATAAGTGTAACATTACAGCAACAATGTGTTTTGGCAGCCAAATCGACTCTTCCTGCAAGTTCAGTCCCCTTTATATTCAAGCACATGACTCATTAATTGAATCAACAAACACACTTCCTAGTAGAGTTTTTCTTCATTACCCCTACCCAATATGATCTAGTTGATTCTTCTTGCCATTCACAATAATAGGCAGCGCATGTGATCTATTGTATATTTGTATAGGAGGAGCATATGTCCCTAAGGAAATGAAATCAGAACGCATATTGTACTTCTTCTCCAAGTGCTCGTCTTATCTTCTATGCTGTGTTAATACCCAGCAACTACCTCGAACACAATTACAGAACCTAGACAACTTACACACATATCATCAAATACATCTAGATGTCTGATAGTTAATTGTTTTCTTTAGAAATCTTAAGAGTATAATATTTTGCATCATTACTAAGTTACAATGACTAATAATAGCGACATATTATCCATATAACCAACCCAGGTAGTGCCGTAGTGGTCTAAGACTAGATGATAATGATGACAACTAAATTACAAACACCAGGCCATCGAAAGTATGCAGGTAGATTCAGCTATAACGCCCATTCTCTAATCAATTACTAGTCAAAGATGGGGAAATGTGGCTGTCAATCAAAAAGCACAAAAGATCCCCACATCAGATGCAAAAAAACACCCCAAAATGCACAAAAGCAACAGCGAAACAGAGCCATCTAGACAGTTTCTCCGAAAACAATTTGTTACCCTTCCTTCATACCTATCCACCCACCAAAACACCCATCGTTCAGTCAAATTCCACCAAATTAAAGAACAAACCCATAAAACAAACACCACAAAAATGGATCCAAATCAACTTCAAACACAAAATCCACAAATCAGCACTGGGAACAGAAGGATCGAAGCAGATCTAACTTTACCAGCAGAATACACTACCTTGAGGCATGGCTATAAGCGGCTGAGAATCGCAGTCACAATTACACGCTGGGCAAGAAGCTGAAGCCGAAGCAGAGGCCAATCCTTCCATCAAGTGCCAGTACAGCGGCGGACCCACAATGTACGCCGCCAGGCCAACCGCCATCAGCCCCAGCACCACCTTCAAAACCCCAGTTCTCACCACCGCCATTCCAGCTGCCCTTTCCTGCTCACCCCGCTTCGATTAAAGCTCTTCCCCGTCTTCCAAAGCCAGTGTATCAGCAGAATCACATGCGCGTGGAAGCCGCAGGAATGAATTGAGATCACAGATTCGCAGTGTGAAAGAAACAAGGAATTCAGAAAGCGAGTGTCGAATTTCGACTCGTTTTATGTTCGGAAACCATATCCATCGGGACCGGGTCGGTGTAAATTTCTCTTCAATCGTCTAATTTCTGATTTTTAGAATTTTAGCCCATAAATTTAATGAAAAATACAATTTGGCCAGTGAATTGATCACTGGGGTTGGAGGAGGTAG
>MAYD01361842.1:0-14362 GCA_001909325.1 Ruellia speciosa
AATTATACATTTTAAAAAAAAAAAAAAAAAAAAAAAAATCTAACCTGAAACATTTTAAATTTTTATTAATAAATTTATTAATAAAAATCTAACGTGAAGCATTTTTATTAATAAATTTTAAATGAAGATCCCATTCAAAACAACAATTAGCATAACCAACCTGAAAACTACAATTAATCTAACCAACCCGAATTTGAATCATTACGAGCTCAATAATCCAAATAATAAATCTAACCTGAATGTTTTATAAAAAATCATTTAAAATTTACCATTTTTGCCAAAATTGCTTGTTGCGGTGTTGCCAAAACATAAAAAAAAAAAAAATTTAAGCCACGGATGCACGTCTTTCGGGCACCTCCATTATTTATCTGCCACGTGTCAATCACCACACCTAGATTTTCCCTCCGCATACCTTATCTCGCAATTACAGAAATAAAAAAAAAAAACTAAAAACTAAAAATAAAAATATCTTGCCAAGCTGGCACCTAATCACCGCTTTTACAATCCGGTCAATGGAGTCAAACTATCGTCAACCGTTGGATCCGTATCTCACAATATACTATATTTAAATCTCCCGATAATTAAGAATAAATAAATCAAAAAGAATTCACGGTCCATATTTTTGGAACTCATCAATACGCAGTACATCAAGAACAACTCGCCATCCCTTCAGCTCCGCAAATTTTAATTGTATTTCTTTATTTTCCCCTTTCGGTTACCATCAAGAGTATAACGTTTATATAAACCCCATTCTTGGATTGGTTGATTCGTCCAATGAGTGTGGGTGTTGAAAGTTTTCCTTATCTCTGTGCGAAGTGGGAGTGAAGCTTTCTTGGTATTGCATTTAGCTGTTTTGTTCATCGGCGGGGCAAGGATGGAAGTCCCTTTGCAATTGGACAGGCCTCTGAGAAGCGGAGCGGCGTTTCGCCAGTGCAAAATCGAGCCTTTTCTTGGATTCTTGCCCCCCCAAGTAACTCGCCTTACTTGAAATCAACTTATTTGTGTTGTGCGTTTGTTGTTTGTTGTTTGGTTGGGATGTGTCAATCGAGTAATGGGATTGGAGGGTTGAAGGAATCCAATGATTAAGGAATGGCGAGAATGGCGTTTGTGCAATTATGCCTTTGGTAGTGTGAAGTTTAAATCTGGTGGTTTCTTGATTACTAGATAAGTAGTACTTTTATTTTTTATTTCTGGTTCTTATTTATAGATCTTGTATTGTTTTAATTTCTTGTCGCATTGGATAAGGTGGCCACACCGCGCAATTCTGCTCTTCATGTTAAAATTTATCAATAAGTGAGGAGCAGCTTGTTTGTGATTTGTTTTTATGTGTTTTTCTTGTTTCTGTTGTTGGAATTTTGAATCAGTTTACTTCAAGAAAGTGTATCTGATCTCCACATGTGGTGGTATTTTGTTTTGGGTGGGGGAGCAGAACACATATAACTTTATGTTAATCTTTGTAGTTAAGTTTCGATTAGGGATATTATTTGAGCCATTCAAATGGTCGAGTTTATTTTGGTGTAATGGCTCAGATGATGATGAACTGGACCTTTGGAAACGTTATTTTTCTTTTTTCAAACTATTATTGCAGTCTTTCAAATGGAGTGCGAATTGTGTGGTAGCAAAGGCTACACATCGGATTATTGCAAGTTCAGGTTGGTTGCTTTGATCAGTTAGCTTTTGTGCTTCTAATGTCAAGATTCCATTGTTCATTTGTTGTATATTCATGTTCTGTAGATTTTTCAAGAAGAAAACCAAGGAGAATTCCACGGTCAAAAGATTCATCGCCGAGGGGCTCTAATCGAAAAATGCAAATCCCAACAAGCACCGAGCGGAAGGATCAGAAGAATGGTGAAGAAAAAGATGATTTGAGGTCTTCGTCAACCAAGAAGTTTGGGGAGTCCAGTGCTAAAATGCCTGAATTAAGAAGTCTGTCTGATGATGAAGAGCAATCTGACATTAATCTAGAATTGGAGGTAGGTGAGGGAAGTAATGACAAAAGCAATGATATTGGCCTGGAGGTTGCATCAATCAGTGAACTACAGTTGTATGATACTATTAGTCAAGATGAAGAGAGCGGACATGTTCCTCAAGCTGATGAGCAGATAATGGAATCCAAGAAAGCAGATAGAATCACCATGAGTGAGGTCAGTAATGATGCAGGTAGAACATTAGCAATGAATATGATGCTGGATATTTTCCATGATAATGGTTTTAGATGGATTGAGACATTGTAAATTGATGATTTGCAGGAAACTGTGCCAGCAACCAGAGATGTTGATCTTTCTCTCCATGGAAGAGTTATTGAAAGAAAAAAGGTACACGATGTTCAGTTGCACGAGACTGTTGAGAAAGAGAAGTATGTAGACGAACCTGTGATCTTGAAAGTAGGAACAAATGCATTGGGTGAAACAAATTCAAATACAGAAGAGGTCGAAAATTTTTCAAAAAATGCTGAGCAGGTCAAAAGCATAAAAAACATCGATGACACAAACAAGATTTTGTCTGTGAAGTCTGAAGCAGTTGATGATCGTCATACGTCCTTGAGCAAGGATAAAGCTAATGAAGACCTTTTCCTAAAGCTAAAATTGGAAAGTAAAGAAAATTTCCGCAAAGAAGCTTTGAAGAGGCTTGCCGATGATAATTTCAAGAAAGGGAATAAATTGTTTCATTACCCTGAGCTTGTAAAACCTGATCAAGAGATAGAGATATTCTTTAACAGAAGTTTCTCCACTTTGAAGAATGAACCTAAAGTTGTGATAATGGGAGCTTTTAATGACTGGAAATGGAAGTCTTTCACCTTAAACATGAGCAAGAGCAATCTCAGCGGGGATTGGTGGTCGTGCCAGCTCCATGTTCCTAAGGAAGCATACAAGATTGATTTTGTGTTTAATAATGGAGAAGATGTATATGATAACAATGACAAGCAAGATTTCTGCATTTTGGTGGTGGGTGGAATGGATGAATTTGATTTTGAAAATTTATTGCTAGAAGAAAAACGTAGGGAGCAGGAGGAACTTGCTAGACAGAAAGCTAAAATGGAAAGACAAGCAGAAGAACAAAGGCGTATAGAAGAAGAAAGGATTGCAAGTGAGGCTGATAGAGCGCAGGCAAGGGAGGAAGTTGCAAAGAGAAAGGGAATGCTGCAAGAGATGATGAAAAAAGCCATGATGTCAGTCGATGGTGTCTGGAACATAGAACCTGCGGTTTTTGAAAGCAAAGACTTGGTCAGGTTATACTATAACAGGAACTCAAGTCCACTTAATGATGCTAATGCCATATGGATTCATGGTGGACATAATGGTTGGAAGGATGGGCTATCTATTGTTTCAAAGCTCATCAAATCTGAGAAAAGAGATGGAGATTGGTGGTATGCTGAAGGTATGCATGTTTATGAATATCTCACTTTTTCAGTATAATTCAATTTATTCAGTTTATTTGTGTGGCATGAGGCAATAGTTTGATATTTGAAGTTTCCCAGTGTGCATTTTGATTTTTTTTTATGTTCCTTATCCATAAGGGTGGCAATGGGGCTGTTTTGGGGCGGGGATCTCCACCCCCTCCCCCTTCATCGCTTTTATTTAAAAAATATAAAAATAATTTTTTAAATATTTAATTTAAAATTTTAAATAAAATTTTATGACGATGATGATAATAATAATAATAATAATAATAAACAATGAAATTAATTATGTCAAATAAATACAAAGCATAAAATGCAACAAATGCATATATTATATAAATTTTTATATAAAATTCATTATATAATTACATATATATATATTAATATATATTTTTAATAAAAAATAAAAAGGGTTGGGGGCGGGTAGCCCCCTGCCCCCACTGTGCCCCGTTAAAGGGTGGATACCCACTGAGCTAGTACCCGTTGCCACTCCTACTTATCCATGATTTGCTAATTGAAATGTGGGCCTGATATCATGGTATTCTTCTCTTCTTGACATTTCGACTTTTATTACAGTGAATAGACCATCAAAAAGCCATCTATTTTGCGGACTAAATTGATTACGGCCTTACGGGTAGGTAGGGGTTGGCCAGCGCTAATGCAGTCAGTTGAGATCTTAGATGTTTAATGATCATATATGAATTTGAGTTAATTTATGATGAATTAATTGGTATTTAAAATAAGCTGAAAATAGTAGTTTCATGCTATGAATTATCAAAGTAACCAGTCTCTTAGCTGCGAGAATTTCCTTTTCAAGTATTAAACTTATTTTGCTGTATAAAATTTTCTCTTATAGTCTGAAGCATTTGTGTAATGTCAGAAATCAGATGACACAACTTTGTGTTTGTGGTTAGGTTCCCATTTTTTTTTTCTACCAGTTATCAACTGGTTAACCCACAGTTCTTGGTGAATGTCTTTTTATGCTGTAGGTTGAAATCTGATTACCTCCTGTTAAACTGCATCTAATCAATTAGTTGTGAAATTTCTTGTGGGTATTTTTCATTGATTCTTCGTACCTAATGCAGTTGATGTTGTTCTCTTCCTATGCACACACCATGCTGTTTTATAGTGTTTTCAGATAGCATATCTGCCAGGACTAAACCATTCATTAAATTGCATCTCATCAATTAGCTGTAACTTTTCTTGTGGGTTGTTATGGTGTTGGCTCTTTATGTAGATAGATAACCAAGCATGTACTTGTACGAAGCAAGGATTTTTGAAGATAATCTCGCAGCTGGTCTGCGTGGTACCTAATAGAATGGAAGGTTTTTCTTTTCATACACACTAACACACCACTTTGCTTTACAGTGGTTGTAATAGAACTTCTAGGAAGATAGCATTCATGTTGTCTTGTCTAAAGGTTTACAAGCTACTTAATTTGGTTTTGTAATTGGAAGATTTTATAACCAACATCTGGTAATTTTAGGCCAAAGTTTTAACTTCTAGTGGGCTTTGACTTTACATCTGTCATGCCAGCCCTGGGCCCATGTTTCCCTTAAAAATGTTTTCTTACTGTAAGTACTTCATTAAATTTTATTTGTCATGTTCTCTTCAACAGGCTAGTTGCTTGTAATATTTATCCACGCAGTTTTTTATGCCCGCAGTTGTTGTACCTGATCAGGCCTTTGTTTTGGACTGGGTTTTTGCTGATGGTCCACCTGGTCAAGCAAGCATTTATGACAACAACGGCCGGCAAGATTTTCATGCTATTGTTCCAAAATCCATCCCCGATGAACTATATTGGGCTGGGGAAGAAGAACAGATATATAACAGATTACATGCAGAAAGGCGGGTAAGAGAAGAAGCAATACGAGCTAAGGTGAGTTTTCTGGAAGAATGCATGTTTACTGAGATTGTATCAGATTTAACCTCTACTACGTGGATATAAATTTATTAGATGTATGTGACTTTGTTATCATCAAAACATGTTTCTATCGGGTCCTCATTTTCAGAAATTTTCTGTTCTGTAACTTCCCTCCAGAATCCTCCATTTATCTTTCTTTTTCCCTGTACAGGCAGAAAAAACTGCACGCTTAAAAGCAGAAACTAAGGAAAGAACTCTGAAAGCATTTATGTTGTCTCAAAAACATATAGTCTATACAGACCCACTTGATGTCCAAGCTGGAAGGACGGTGACCTTATACTACAATCCCGCGAACACTGTCCTAAACGGAAAATCTGAAGTTTGGTTGAGATGTTCATTCAATCGCTGGACACATCGCCTTGGTCCATTGCCACCTAAAAAAATGATCCCTGCTGAGTATGGTTCTCATCTTAAAGCAACTGGTAAGATTGCTTTCTGTAGCAATGAGCTCTATGACCATTCACATTTTCTGTAGGATTGTTCAACCACGGTCAGCCGCTAGTTGTGGAATGCAACTGAAAACTCTCAGTTACAGAAATTCTGGCTCTTAGGCTTTTCCCCCCCTGAATAACTTGTCAACCATTGCTTTCCTATTGAATTGTATAATATAGTGAAAACTTTAGTCTTAAAATATTATGCTTTTTGAGGCAGATAAATATGTTTCATGTTTTAGTTATTTATGGTTACTGGGCATGTCTGATGCTTTGGTGATGTTAAGTAGGTATCTTGTTCACTGTATTTATTCTGTTTTTGGAAGCCCTTATTTCTTAATTGGGATGAACTCTTCTAATTTTTTTCTTCCCCCTCTCTGCCTCATTGGCAGTCAAAGTTCCATTGGATGCATATATTATTGACTTTGTGTTCTCCGAGAGAGAAGATGGTGGAATTTTTGACAACAAGAATGGTATGGATTACCATATACCTGTATTTGGAGGAGTTGTGAAGGAGCCCCCAACCCATATTGTTCATATAGCAGTTGAAATGGCACCTATTGCGAAGGTAATCTTGCAGTACTTGATAAATCTCCAGGGTCAATATTATTTTTTTTGGTGTCTCTCTCCCACTAAAGTTTCTAACACATACTGTTTTAATGTGTTTCCATGTAAATATGGTGCGATGCTATTTGAAATCGAACTCTTTGATTATCTTACCTCTTAAGAAACCTTTAAGTTGTAATTTTAAAGCTATGAGAAACTCTTTCTTTCCTCTAAAATTCTCGTTGGTCACGTTATGTGGGAAAAGTTACAGTGCCCCCCCGCTCATTTAGAGCTGTAGGATTTTATTTTGCAATCAACAACGATCCAAATTTGAGATTAGGGGTGTATTTGCTTTTTTTTTTGCATTTAGTAAATATTCATGTACTAATTGGTGAAACGTATGTACTGTAATTGGTTAATGGTGAATGATGTGTTGGTTAATAATTATATGCACATTGATAATGTATTATATTGGTAAAATATTATTCATTTATTATTTGGTAAACTTATGTATTATAATTGGCGAATGGTGTGTTGGTTACCGAACACATGAAGATTAATATATTATATTGGTGAAATATTATTCTAATTTTTTTATTGGTGAATATTCGTCTATTGTCTTGATGAATAGTTAAATTAGTATTTATCTGGTTAATATTGGTTTTTTGCGTAAGTGAATATTTAAAATGCTGTTGGTGAACATATTGGTCAATTATGTAGAGGGTGTTTGGTGAATATTGTTAGGATGGTGGGTTAATATGGTCAAATGATGTTTTACTTTTTGTTGGTGTATTTCATATTTTGTGTTGATAAATAGCATTGTTATTAATATTTACCTCTTGTATTAATATATAATTTAAATAATAGTGGTAAACTTATATATTAGTATCGGTGAATTGTTTAGAAGATGTTTGGTTTATGTTTATATATTAATTGATTAATAATTTTGCAGATCAAGTTACACACGCACACATATAAATATATATAAAGTGGGGTGTATTTTACTAATTTGCCCTTATTTAATACATTCCATTAGATAAGGTGGGGCCATGGGGCCCTCATTAAAAAATGGGTGGTAGATGTGATGGCCCGTTGTCACTTGTCCGCTCCAATAAAGCGGGCATTGTAGCCAACCAACCAAGCAGCCTTTTCCTTTCTTTCTTTTTTCTTTTGGAAAAATATGCACCGGGCTTTATTTGCGATTGCTCCCTTTTTGAAAAGAGTATCATATTCCTTCTTGAACTTCTGAAAAACAACCATAATTTCATCACTAATGATTTTGGTTTATGTTTTAGTTTTAGGATCTTGTTTAGTTGCTCTTCTAGTGATAACTTTATAAATGCAATATTGAATTTCTGCATAATTTATTTTGTTAACAAACAAATGTTTTAGAAGCTGCCCTGTCTCAGCGGTCTCTATTTATGCAGGTGGGGGGTCTTGGTGATGTTGTTACCAGCCTTTCTAGAGCTGTTCAGGATATGAATCATATTGTGGATATTATCCTTCCAAAATATGACTGTATGAATATTAGCAATGTGAGTTAATGTGCATTCTTTTGGTTTTCCTTATATATTTTTTATGTTTTAATGTAATTTGATTTTTGAGCCATATATCTTTCTTCTTGTTTACCTTTTTTCCGATCATTAAAAAGATTGAGTGGATAAGCTTTGAGGGCCCATCTATGTAAGAATAGGGACGAGTGCTTTTTCAAATTTGAAAAATTACAATTGTAGTAATTGAAAGGCATGAAAAGTGCTATAAAAAACAGCAGGTTGTGTAGAGTAGTATATCATAGGGTTATAATAATTCTTTCTTTTTCTTGTTGTCCTTAACTTCATTCCTCCTTCCAAACTTCATATGTTGTGGAATAGGTCAAGGATTTTCAATTTTATAAGAGCTATTCGTGGGGTGGAACGGAAATTAAAGTCTGGTTTGGGAAAGTGGAAGGACTTCCTGTCTATTTTTTGGAACCTCAAAATGGGTAACTTCTGGTGCTGCCCTTACATTTAATGCATAAACATTGCATTTTCTTTGGTTGAAGCTGTTCATGTTCAGAGTTGAAAACCCAAGTAACTCATTACACTGGTCCATCCTATCTTTGTTTTTTACGAGTGTTACATGTTATCTTCCTTGATTGTTTTGAATTATTTTCTGTTAGAAATCCGAGACTTTCTTATAAGTTATGTTCAAATTTTTACCAACCAGGTTATTTTGGGTGGGCTGCATTTATGGACGTGGTAATGATGGGGAAAGATTTGGTTTCTTTTGCCATGCAGCTCTTGAGTTTCTTCAGCAGAGTGGATTTCATCCTGTAAGTGTTATCTCACATAAGTTGGATGTCTATTCATTCATTGATGATAGTGTTGCAACTGCTATATCTTGATTCTCATTAACAATGATGTGGCATATTGAAATTATGTGCTAATAAGAGATTGTTGAATGATATAATATATAAGTTCGATTCCTTGTTACTGTTAACTTGCCCATTCTACTTCTTGTAAACTTCCTTCAGTCTTTTGCAACCATACGTATCTGGAATTGCATGCAAGTCTTGAGCTGCATAAATTGTAACATGGAGATGTGTGTTGCAACATATTTTTTTGTCTTAATTCCTTTGTAACCTTTCAAGTATTCAATCTTCCAGGATGTAATTCATTGTCATGATTGGTCTAGTGCTCCGGTGGCATGGTTGTTTAAGGAACAATACATGCATTATGGACTCAGTAAATCCCGTGTTGTTTTCACCATACACAACCTTGAATTTGGAGCAAACTTGATTGGGAAAGCTATGGAATTTGCTGATAAAGCTACAACTGTAAGTACCTGCAGAAGAGTCCCAAACACACACTTTTACAAAGAGGCTTCATTAGTTTGGTCAGTGAATGGGGTTATCAGGCATTATGAATTTCCTGCCTCAGCATTTATATTATATATTATTCCTGTAGGTATCCCCAACTTACTCCCGGGAAGTTTCTGGAAATCCTGTAATTGCTCCTCACCTTCACAAGTTTCATGGTATCCTAAATGGAATTGACCCAGATATATGGGATCCTTTTAATGACAAATTCATTCCTGTAAGTAAATAACATTTTATGAACTTACCTTTTCTTTTGCTCTTTACTTCGTTAAGAATGGAAGGATGAATCTTAGTGATCTGTCATAACCTTATTGTTGACCATCGCTTATTGTCTTCTGGGATTTAGGTTCATAGAAGTGTCTGGATCTAATATGGCCATGCTTCTCATTCTTTCCTTTTCCCTTTAGTTCTTTGTCCCGTTCATTTCTCTGATCTTATACTTAATACCCTAAGGATGAGTAAAGGTTGAAGAATGCATTAAGCGGATTGGAAGATTACTTATGTAAAAAAGGTGCACCTTCCGCGCCCCCCCCCCCCCCCCCCCCCCAACACCACACACACACATGCACGTCAAATAAGAACTCCAAGGCATTAAGCATGCTAGTCTAGGAGTAATTATGGGATAAGCGACCATCTTGGTGTAAATATGATCATGGTTGACCCTTGGAAAGTTTCCTAGAGTGCGTGAGTGAGGGGCCCCTGAAAAGACCCATTTTGATTGTGGGGTCAATCTTGAATTCTGGAAACCACTTCCACCTCCAAAGTGGGTCGGGGAGTTATATCTTAACCTACTTATATATATGTGTTTTTATGTATATTCATTTTATTAATGTGTGATAAATGCATTGTTGATTCTACCTATCTTGTAATGTCTCAAAATGCCAAACCTTTAAATCTCGACACATTTTGGTAGGCTTTGCAGAAATATCCTGAACTACTTTTATAATCTTGAAGAAATTTCAAGATACTATTTATATTAAGATGGATGTGTGCTAGTTGAGATTTGCCTGTTGCATTTTCTTTATTCCTGAAGGTGTTCTTTTCTATTCCACATTGCATGTCCTGTTCAGTTCCTATATCTTGCAATAGGACACAGATAGAGAAGTGGGGTGTGCAAAAGACAGTTAGAACAAAGATTCAACTGGTCCTTCCCATTAAATTGTCTGATAGTTTCTATTTGGGGAAGTGGAGAGACCGACCATTCACTACCTAATTGTAATCCGAGGCAAGCTTTAAAAATTAGCAGTCAGAACCGGAGAAAAATGGCAGATGCCAAATAGTGAGTTAGGAGGGGCATGAGGGGCCGTTTTATTAATTATATATCTAGAATTGTTAAGTGAGGGCGGAGGCACTTGTTGAATAGTGTGCTCCAATTAGAGGCCACATTCTGAAAATACCGAGGACTGTGAAGATTCCAACAAAACAGATGCTTCCCTCTTTCTAATGCAAAAATTTCTTGGCTTCTACAGATATCTTACACTTCAGAAAATGTTATTGAAGGCAAAGGAGCTGCCAAGGAAGCTTTGCAGCAAAGGCTTGGGCTGAAAAGGGCTGATCTGCCCTTGGTAGGAATAATTACTCGCTTGACTCACCAGAAAGGAATCCACCTCATTAAACATGCCATCTGGCGCACGCTGGAGCGTGGCGGACAGGTTTACCTTCTCTTCTTATTCTAGTTCCGCAAAGTGTTAAATTTGGAACTGTGATATGGTTTCCATCATTTTTAATTTACGTTTGTCTCAAACACTAGTGACTAGCTAGGTGTTGGAACACACATAGATGTGGATATAAATTTGGAACTGTGATATGGTTTCCATCATTTTTAATTTACGTTTGTCTCAAACACTAGTGACTAGCTAGGTGTTGGAACACACATAGATGTGGAAACTTTAACCGCCTAAACTACTGTTGTCTTACACTCATTTGTACCTCTTTAGCATGCACCTGCTTTTTGGTAATGGATCCTAAAATCATAGATAACAATGTGCTTGTGTGTGTATAAAACCAAAAACAAGAGGAAGATAAAAGCACTTCAGTCCTAAATTGAAGCCATTCTTGGGAAGAAGTAGTAGAGTACCCAGTTGATGTTTCGTGTTGACTCACCTTTAGCAATAGTAATCAAGATAACATTTGACTTTCTACTGACTGTGATGATGGTATTTTTTAATAGGTTGTCCTTTTGGGGTCTGCCCCAGATCCTCGAATCCAGAATGACTTTGTTAATTTGGCAAATCAATTGCATTCTACACATAATGATAGGGCACGTTTATGCCTGACTTATGATGAGCCTCTCTCACACTTGGTACGAAATTGAGCTTTATAATAGTGAATTGCCTTTCCACCTGTGCACTTTTAACTGTACTATTTGCATTGTTACGTAGATATATGCAGGTGCAGATTTCATTCTGGTCCCTTCAATATTTGAACCATGTGGACTAACTCAACTCACTGCAATGAGATATGGTTCAATTCCCGTGGTTCGTAAAACTGGAGGTGAGTATTGTTGTCTGCATTAAGTTATAGGCTGCAGGGGAAATTTTCTTAACCTGGTCACCAGGACATTTTATTCACTTACAAGATCGAAGTTTTCATACTAATGATTGAAATTCTGTAATATTCATAATTCTCCTTTTCCTTTAGTGCTTCTCTTGCACTTGGAACTAGACTGAACAAGCTTTGATGTAAACAAACACAGCAGGAAGGAAAGAATGTATTCCCATGATGTGCATATTTTCATAATTAGGAAAATGTTATGCGCAGATCCATGCAGTAAAGGAGTTGGATAGTTTCTCCTTGTTGAGTGACTTGTCTCATAGATAAAAGTTGAGAGAGAGATTCCACGAATGCATGCTCTTTTTAACAAAAACCCTTGCACTTGGCACTTTTTCTCAAATGGATGACATGGGACATCCCACTCTCATTCCATGAGTAAACATCTTACTTAAAAAGCTTACATATATATTATAATTTCTCCAATACTCCTGTTCCATGCTTTTATTTGACATGTTTACATTTCTTTGCTAATCAATATTCCGTGCTGGTGCTGACTGCTGATGCACTGATCCCTGATGCTCAAGAACCTTTTCTACTAAATGATAATTCTCTTGCACCACAACCTTAGGCAGTTGAATTAAGATTTTTATGATAGTTAAGACAGTTGAATCGTGTATATCATTTTGTGTTGAATTTATTTCTCTGGCTGTTTACTAGCAACAGTCTTTTGTGCGAGCTTAGAGTGTGAATTTTCGTTTGAATATGGATAACAATGGAGGTCTCAACACATATCTCAAAGTTCTAATATCAAATCGTATGTTTGGGAATTTTAATGTCTGTCTTTTATGATGGTGTGAAAGAGGTACCTGAGCAGATCCTTGATGTGTTCTGAATGGTTATTACAACCAGAAGTGAGAATATTTATGTCATTTTCCGGTCAGCATCATCAGGCAACCTGATGAATTTTACTGTCCAGGACTGTATGACACTGTTTTTGATGTGGATCACGACAAAGAAAGAGCACAAGCGCAAGGTCTTGAGCCAAACGGATTTAATTTTGATGGAGCAGACGCAGCTGGTATTGACTACGCTCTCAATAGGTAAGGAGAATTCACTTCTCCATTGGTTACTGGGCTTTCATGTGATAGACTTCTGCTGTTATACACGTGGTTTACAATGTTAAACATTTTCACATAAATTGTTTTGAGAGGTTTTTTTCCCATAACAATTTGATGAAATGTTATTTATATGTCTGCTTAACAATAATAACTCACATGTCCATACTCGCTAGAGCAATCTCTGCTTGGTACGATGGGAGGGAGTGGTTCAACTCGCTGTGCAAATGTGTCATGAAGCAAGACTGGTCTTGGAACAGGCCCGCCCTTGATTACCTGGAGCTCTACCATGCAGCACGCAAGTGAGGTAGACTCGAGAAGAGGCCTTTGTACAGCTTTATTCAAGCCATTTCACATCTGTTTCCTTCTTATATCATACCTAACACTAAATATACATTGTGTGTGATAATTTTGACATTTGGACACACCATTTCCACTAATACTTGATAATGAGCACAAAACTTCAGTCTCTTTCATTTCGTCGTTTTTGTTGTATTTGAGGTGACAAGAAATAAAGGGTTTGTGTCAAATACTCAAATGTAGTCATTATTGTGCAAATTATTCTTGGGGCACAAAAACAGTAAATCAACGCCCTGGCAATCACAGAATTTGCTTTTTAAACCTTGGCTTGTCTTTGGAGTTTAGGACACATATATACTTGAAATGGTGCACAATGCTTCCAACATGCTGGCGAACTTTATGATATGTTTTTGTGCTCCTTTCTTGTATTGAACTCAAATTTCAAAATTGAAAGTTAACTGATTTTATATAATGTGCTGATTCTTGCCCCATTTTTTGTCTATTACTTGGACACCACTGACTCATACACACAAACACGCACACACACACATATATGCTAATCTCTGTTCTACTGAGTGCTGTACTTGGTGTCTTGACATAGTTGGGTGACATTTATTTACGAACAGATGCGCACATAATGGAAAGAGATGTGTGAAAAGTTTGTCCCAATGTGGGATGCGACAGTGTCTTGTCTGCCTTATATCTTGCATACATGGCATTGTTTTTTTTTATCTCAGCCAAGTAATGGAAAACTATTTCATGGGTCTCAAATCTTTTTCTTTAGAATCTCATTTGTGGTCAGTTTTTTTGAGCCTATATTAAGTTGTTTGCCTTTTTCAGGCCAACATGGAATGAAAAGATAATTCCATCATTTTTTGCTTACCTTTTTCCAAGTTGTGATTGTTAATTTTCAGTATTTGTTCTGAAGATAGCTGTTGACCATTTGTTTAATTTTACTGCTCCATTCTGTTTTTATGGGCCCCTTGTTTTCTTATTTTCACTAAGTTAGGCACACAGATTTTGCTTTTTCTAATAGGTGTATATTAATAGGAGATTGAAAGGAGTTTCTAGATTCTTGTCACTATTATTAGCTACTACATTAATTAAATTTATTGCTTACTTAAAGAAATGTAATTTTTTCTGTGACATGTAATTTGTTGGGAAATGTTTGGTTTCAAGGTATTAAAATAGGTTCAAATTTATTTATATATTTTTAATATTAATTTTTTTTAAGTTAGATATTTGGTTTGCTACCTTAAATTCTAAAGGACCAATTAAATGAATCAAAATATTTAA
>MAYD01361862.1:0-10652 GCA_001909325.1 Ruellia speciosa
TGGGCACTTCCTTGTACTCTAGATTGGGCTGGAATTCTATCGCGTCGAAGGTGATGATTCTCGATGGATCGAACACGGAACGGCGTAACTGGGATATGTGGAATACGTCGTGAACTTCGCCTAAATCGGTCGGAAGGGCTAAATGGTATGCGACTTTGCCTATACGCTCAGTAATCTCATACGGACCTATATAACGCGGGCTAAGTTTCCCTCGAATCCCAAATCGTTTCACGCCTCTCGTGGGGGACACTCGTAATAACACCCGCTCACCGAGCTGAAACTCCCAATGACGGTGATGCAACTCTGCGTAACTCTTCTGTCGACTCTGGGCTTCCCTCATCCGATCCTGAATCAGTCTAACCTGTCGAGTCATGTCCTCAACTAAGTCCAGTCCCACAACCACTCGGTCTGATGTGTCGTTCCAGGATAAGGGTGTTCGGCATCGTCTTCCATACAGTGCTTCAAACAGTGCCATCTGAATCGAGGAATGGTAACTGTTGTTGTACGGGAACTCTACCAATGGCAAATGATCTTACCACAATCCCTAAAAGTCTAATACACACGTGCGTAACATGTCCTCGAGAGTCTGAATCGTGAGCTCTGTCTGTTCGTCAGACATCAGATGCAAGCTGTACTGAGACTGATATGGGTACCAAATTCCTCCTGTACCTCTGTCCAGAATCGGGATAAGAATCAGGAATCTCTGTCTGAGACGATATCACGAGGGATGCTGAATGTATGCCTGAACTAATTGCTCTATAGACCATGTCAGTCTAATCGGGATGAATACAGTGCTCTTCGTCAATCTGTCTACTACCACCCAAATGGTGTCGCACCCATGTCGCATACGTGGTAGTCCGGCCACGAAGTCCATAGCAATCAATTCCCACTTCCATGCGGGAATCTCCAACGGCTGTAGTAATCCCATTGGTTGCATATGCTCTATCTTCACCCTCTGATATGTCGCACACTGATCTACGAACTCTGCGATCTCCCTCTTCATCCTCGGCCACCAATACATCTGTCGAACATCCTTGTACATCTTTGTTGCCCCTGGATGAATCGAATAAACTATCGTGTGTGCCTCGATCATAACGCGGGTCCGTAAATATGGTGGGTCACGTGGCACATAATAACGGTTGCCAAATCGTAGAATGCCCGCGTTGTCAACTCGGAATGCCTGCGTCTGCCCAGTCTCAACTCGCCGTCGTAACGCCTGAATATGAGGATCATGTCGCTGGTAGGTTGTAGTCTCATCTATTAGGGAAGATACTGCAACCATCACGCTCAATATCTATGGAACACTATCAAGAAGGAGAACCTCAATCTCTAACCTCTGCAACTCTGAGACCATCAATGAAGATATCTGAATCGTGCCTAACTGTGCCCTCTTTTTGGTCGATGCATCTGCCACCAAGTTCATCTTTCCCTCGTGATACTGAATCTCTATATCGTAATCAGCCATCTACTCCAACCATCTTCGACGTCTCTTGTTCAGCTCCTGTTGCGTGAAGATGTACTTCAGGTTTTTATGATCGGTGTAGATTCGGCACTTCGCTCCGTACAGGTAGTGTCGCCAAATCTTCAGCGCGTGTATCACGGTGGCCATATCGAGATCATGAACGTGGTAATTCTGCTCGTGTGGTTTCAACTGTCTAGATGCGTATGCTATCATGTGCCCTCGCTGCATCAGTACACACCTTAACCCCAACAGAGATGCATCGTTATGGACATCGAACTCACCTAAATCATTTGGTAGTGTCAAAATCGGTGCCTCAGTCAATTGCTTCTTCAACTCTCGGAACGCAACCTCACACCCTTCTGCCCAACTGAATCTCACATCCTTCCGGAGTAATTGTGTCATCGGCCTAGCAATACTAAAAAAATGGGGAATGAAACGACGGTAGTATCCTATTAGACCTAAGAAGCTACGTACCTCAAACACGTTCTTCGGTACCTCCCAACTCATCATTGCCTTGACCTTTGAAGGATCAACAGATACACCTTCGGCGGAGATGATATGCCCTAGAAAGGATACTCTATCGAGCCAGAAATCGCACTTCGAGAGCTTCGCATAAAGCTGATGCTCCCGTAGAGTAGTCAAGACAGTATGCAGATGACCCTCGTGGGCCTGTGGGGGAGCAAAATAGACCAAGATATCATCAATGAAAACAACAACGCACCGATCGAGAAGAGGAGGAAAGACTCGGTGCATCAGATCCATGAAAATAGCAGGAGCATTAGTAAGGCCAAATGGCATCACCGTCAACTGAAAATGACAGTAACGAGTACGAAAAGCGGTAATAGGATGATCGGCCTCGACAATACGAATCTAGTGATAGCCGGAACACAAATCAATCTTAGAGAATATAGTGGCACCACGAAGCTGATCAAAGAGGTCCTCAATATTGGGTAAGGGATAGCGGTTCCTCACCGTAAGCTGATTCAGACCGTGATAATCGATGCACAGACGTAGACAGTCGTCCTTCTTCTGCACGAATAGAACCGATGCGCCCCAAGAAGAAGTACTCGGCTGAATGTATCCCTTCGCCAACAACTCCTGTAAATGCGTGTGTAACTCTCTCAACTCGACAGAAGCCATACGATAAGGAACTTTTGACACGGGTCGTGCGTTGGGTACTAGCTCAATAGTGAAGTCAATCTCCCTCGGCGGGGGAAGTACAGGTATCTCCACCGGGAAAACGTCAAGGGATTTAGAAACGACAGGGATGGCACTCACTTCACTACTCTTCTTCGTCGAATCAACGTCACACAGGTATACAGGGTAGCCCTTAAGGACTAAAGAAGTAAAAGAAATAGCCAACAAAATGCGCATAGTAGGCGGAAGTGAAATAGGATGATGAGATATATAGGTACCTCTATCCCGAAAGAAATCCAAGGAATCCCACAGTCGAACCGTGCATGGTATCGTGAAAGCCAATTCATCCCCAAAATCACGTCAAACTCTCGTAAGGGTAATACATTCAGGTTCGCGTGGAATACATGTCCCTCAATCACAACTCTCCACCCCTCGCATACGGTAATGGCAATCAACGGTATCACCCGAAGGCATATGTACCGACAAGTAGAAAGGCAACAATGGACCCAAATGGTGTATAGTACAGAAATGCTCGGAAATAAACGAACTAGAAGTGCCACAATAGAATAAGATGAAAGCGGGATGTGATGCAACTTTAAACGTACCTGCCAAAACATCGGCCTGCTGTTCAGCCTCTTCCCATCCAATGACATTCAGGCGTGCGGTCCCACTGCCTACTCGACCTCATCCTCGAGTAGGTACTCCTCCTCCTACACCACGGGCCTGTCTCTGCTCTTGGTCACGAGCGAAGCATGGACAATAGTATCGAGTATGTCCCATATCCCAGCAGTAAAAACACTGTAACTGTCTACCCTACTCACCCTCGGCCGGCATAACTCTAGTAGTCTGCTCCTGTCCCTAAGGTGCTCGTAACATCGGACACTCGGACTTCTGATGGCTCAGTTGTTGGCACTTGAAACAACGGATCTGATCTCTACCTCGACATGTACCTCCACGCGGCCGTCCTCCTCCACGACCCCTATCACCTCGTCGGCCTCTCTGTCCCGAACTCTGGCCCCCCTCAAAGCTACGCCTCTTTGAACCCCGCGAATGCATCTCTAATAACTGTCGAGCCTTACGGCTAGACTGCTCGGCTGCAAGTGCATGTTCATAAGCCGCTCTCAAGGTAATGACTGCTGGTGGGAATCCAAAATCTGACCTCACTAGTGTATGCAATCCTCCGATGAACTTGCGGACCTTAGCCGCATATTTGGGTACAGATCCATACCATGACGCATCAAGTCGATAAAACGGTAGTAGTAATTAGTAACTGACATATCTGTCATCTGCACCAATGATCTGAACTCCTCCCGCTTTGCCTCGTGAAGCCTAGTCGGGTAAAAGAAGTCCCTCAATGCTCCAACAAAACTCATCCCAATCCTACTTTGGGGGTAAAGTCGGGTCTGCCTCACGAGCCTGCCACCACTGAAGTGCTCGACCTCCCAGGTAAAAAGTCGCAACCTCAACCTGCTAATATGCTGAACACCTGATCTTCCTAAAAATGCGACGCATCTTGTAGGTCCACTCCTCCAACATCGCTGGGTCAGGATATCCTACGAATGTGGGTGGATGGTGTCGTCCCACTCGATCTACATGATCGACCTCGAGTTCTACCTGCCACTGCTCATGAAACATATCACGCATCAACCTTCGAAAGTCGCCTCCCTCTGGCACCTCACGTCTACACCTACGCGGAGGCGGTAAGTCCTCCTCAGACAACTCAGGCTCATCCCCTGCCCGCTCATCACGATCCACCGCAGCTAACTCCAATGGCGAAGTAGGGCATCTCCATGGGCGCCCTCTCCCACGCACTACACGATCGTCCTTAGGGGGCATCCTAAGGGAATATTAGATGAAAGTCAGTCTCGAACTCACCTCTCATCAGTGTCAGTAACAATTAATCATAACATAAGCAATGCAATGCGTAACATAAACGTGTATGCACCCCACCCGCGCACACCTCACTACCTATGTCTACACAAATTTTTAGACTGCTCGAGCCCTAGGCTCTGATACCATCTGTAACGCCCGGGGTTCCCCCGGCATGCCACGCCATACTGTTTCGCCTAGACTAATGGCCAGCTAATTTGGGTTCACAGTACAAGGCTGGTAACATAATAACTTCATCACGCTTTAAAGTTAATACAAACCGTCTAATACATTCGTTACATCTGAAACAAACATGTAATACAACCCATCTGAGTCAAAGTAACAAGTGGTACCGAAAGGTTTAAGTCAAAAGATGATATAACATAACGAGTTCAACCTACAGCTAATATAGTATGACAAAAGACGTATTCTCTCAACCCCATAACCCGTATGCAGCTACTCATGCTCATCAGAGGCACCTGAAAAGAAAACACTTTGGGGGTCAGCAAAAGCTGAGCAAGGGGCGTCCCCGTAGGCAAAAGCCTCTTAGGAAGTAAAGGAAAATTTAGAAGAACGCTATTACCCATTGACAACAGTAAGTAAATCAGCACATGTCAAGATCACGCACAAGACGAGATAATCGGAATAAGTAAAGGTACTGAAATGTAAAATGCATATGATGCGTGGATCCTAACATACACCTATCTACCTATGTATGCAAATGCAACAAGTAGTATGCCTAGCGCGCATCCTGCCGGAGCAGTTTCAGGCCTCATCCGATCACCCCCTAACAATCCGGCCGCAGCCACCCTGGGATATACCAACAGGCTCTCGACATAGCCTCAGGACTCACATCGAGCATCCTACATCGGCAGTCCATGTCAGAACACATATACTATCAACAAACCAACATCACAATCACAACTTTGCAAGAAAAGTAAGTCAAAACACACCCCGCAAGGCTTTCCCAAAGTCTACATTATCATCGAGGCCAAACGGTCAAATCATCAGTGTAAATATCTTTACAGAAACATATATGCACCCTAAAATGTATTTCCAGTATTGACAAATCATATTTATCAACCCTGTCAAATGATCCCTATCGTCATAAGCTATGTTCCACGTGCGCACGTAAGTAAAAAGCATAAGGATGTCAATACAAACATATAAATACCAACAAAGATGTAAGAATGCATAAAGTCCTGCAGTCAACCAGCACCGCGGTCACCATTGGCCATGCAAAGGCGTTCGGCCTCGGTCGGGCATTGCTGCGGTCTCCTGACCGTGGCGTTAACCGCAGTAACGAAAACAATGAATTTTGATTCCAAAAGTTTTAGATCACAAAAGTTGAAAATGGATTCTAAACATGTAAATATAACCCCTTGCCTTGGAATCTTTTACGGTTGAACACAAACATGAAATGGTTGAAAACCCTAAGAATCAAGTTGACGCAGCCAACTTTGGACAAGCCTACAGGATTCAATATTGGTCCAAATTCAATTGTAAAAGATGTTTTGAAAACTAAAGATTATGCCCTACAACTTCACAGAAGACACCAACCTCAAATTCAGAGGGGAAAAGATCGAAATCAAGCCTTGAAGAGAGCTACTTGCTTGTTCAAACCTGCGGCAGTAACTTTCTATCAACTTTTGGCAATGATTCCTCTATGGCTTATTAACCAAAGAAACTAAATCATAGAGATGATTGTAGGGAACATGGAATTCAATTTACCTGAAGGAATCAAGATCTAAATCCTTCTCCAAGTTGGTGAAAATCAAGCCTCAAGGTAGGTACTTGGTTCTTCAAGATATTGAGGTGTTTGCTTATTCAAGACCAGATATGGTTGTTTTATCCGTTTCTTTTGATGCTTTGACTGAAAGATAAATATTATAAGAGGTCAAAAAAGATTCTTAAACGTGAAGGACTCAAGGACCAACTCAAGAAAACCCCCGCAGTCAAACCACCGCGGTCCGGCCACTGCGGTCGCCCTTCGACCGCAGACCCCTGGTGGGGTCCACAGAAAGCTCTTACTCTAAGAGGAACAATGGTGCAAGCAATACCTGAAAATTCTAAGTCGTTAAGTCTGGGGACTCCAAAACATGTGCTATGTACAAGGTATCGCGCCGCTATCGCTGGTTCTTGTGTCACGAAGGTTAAACGGAATCAACAAGGGTCTAAATTCTCAAAGTATTACATCTAGCCGAGCCATTGGCTCAGCTGGGCGCCGGGCAAGAGACCTGACCGGAGCATTGGTCGGGTCTGGCCATGAATCCAGTCGAGCCATTGGCTTGCCCGGACAAGAAATCCGCTCGGACCATTGGTTCGAGCAGATTTTTCCCCCGAACAGGGGTTTCAGACCCCTTCTTCCAATCCCCAAAGCTTTCAAATTTTTACATATTCCGAGCCTTCCGAGCTTCGATCTAATATGTTTTACGATTTCCTAAACTTTCTTTTGCAAATTTCATGGGTTTTCATTCCTAGTTCCAGAGCGTTTTTCTTGTAACGTTCCGAAATTTCAACATTTTGAAAACGCTGCTGCTGTACCAGATTGTCTAAGCTATTGGCCAATTAACTTAGACTCACTGATACAAGGTCGGGTCGCACAAACAAACACATAGGGGTTGCAGTGATTACTTAAGGCTTTCATGCAAGGCAAAAGTAAAAGAACAAAATATCAAGTAAGTCAAGATACATAGTCCCAAGGACCGCACATTAACTCATTACTGAAATCTGTAACTCCTCTAAAACATATCCGGGCTCTCGGCCCTAATCCAGCCATCCAGGCTAACCAACATGCCATACTCAGACATAACGAATAGAATCGAAATCCCAATAATAAGGAATCACAGCATGAACTAAAGAGAATGCATTCTATTCTAAGGTGTCCTCTGAAGCCCCAAAACCCAAAGTATGCAGCTGCACCTCCAGGAGAACCTATAAAAGAAACGCAAATGGGTCTGTACGACGTACTAAGCAAGGGCATACAATGGGGAAGGGGAAAACAAGGAAGAATCAAGCAGAACGAATACGGAATAAAACAAGTAACTAGTAAGCAGATAAATAACATCACACCGTCTCATACCAGCGCTTCAACCACATAGTCATACACAAATGCACGTGATGCATGGCCTAACATACACATATCTAACCTATATGAAATGCAATGCATTAAATGCCTAGGCCGGCTCCTACCTACTGCCTTCACCGGTAGTGAAACATGGCTTTACCGACATCCAAATCCTCTGCCTTTACCGGCAGATAAAATCCAGGGTCATGACTTTACCGCCAAGCCCAAAATGCAAAAGAGCCACAGGTACGTCTTTAACGCCATACCAGGGGATGCAGAAACACTGGTCATAACTTTACCGCCAAGCCAGAATGACATGTCTTTACCGCCATGCCAGAAACGTACATGAAGCCCTGCCTTTACTGGCAGAACGTCATAACTCAAGAACTCAACAACCACAGAACCCAACTCACACGGAAACAACCAGGGCCACAGGTCCAGGTGCCTGACGCTGATGCACATACTGGGTCCACCACCGGAGTCGCGCATTCCGAATCTGGGGTCCATCTCCAGTACTAGGATCAGAACCAGTCCAGCAAGACCGCTGATACAGGGTCCGGGGCCTATGAATGATACGGATACTAAGTCCACCACTGGGAATGCTCAACACGAGGGAGTCCAAAGTCGGGATCCCTTCCCTGTATAAGTATCAGTATATAGTCCAGCGAGACCACTGAGTCAACACCCGCAATATAGTACCATGACTACACAACCGACAAATCATCACCTGACTGACACAAGATCACACGACTGACCAATCATCAAGACTCGATAACCAGGCACGGCTTGCCACAGCCACATATAGGCTCCATCAGTACCAAGTCATCAAAATATAAAAGCTTCAGGCCCATAACTCTAGCCTACCATTGCCTCACAATCTGTAAACATCTCTGGCTCACCACAGCCACGTATTGGCACATACATCTCGCCTCTACTTAATACACAACTACTCCACATCATATACGCACAAGTAGCTTGCCACAGCTATGTACTGACACATATAATACATGCATGACATAATCTCTCAACTATCATAGTAACCAACGTTCTGATCAAGCAAATAAATCGGCATCTCTTAACCGAGATACTACAATTAACTCCATAAGTGACTCAACATCTCTTAACTGAGATATAACAAGTAATTCAGTCAAAGGACTAATCATCTCTTAACCGAGACTCATCAAGAAATACGATAAGGGACTCACCATCGCTTAACCGAGATATCACAAGTAAATCAACAAGCGACTCATCATCTCTTAATTGAGATACAACAAGGAATTTAGCAAAGGACTAATCATCTCTTAACCGAGATACAATAAGGAATTTAATAAAGAACTCATCATCTCTTAACTGAGACACACAAGAAACAACAAAAAGGAAATTACCATCTCTTAACCGAGATGCAACAAGCTCACATGGTTTCTTACATAGATCATGCACAAGTATTAAGAATACCCATCCCCGTGTTAACAACTCTTTACTGAGTTCCATGATATCAAGATTAGCTATATTTCATATTCTTTACCCAGAATACCTCAAGTCATCAGTTGATAAGTGGCTAATCAGAAACAGAGATCACATAATATAACAATGTATCCCACAACCAATGTGTAACTTAAGGTCTCGCATAATCAATTCCAGACAACCTATTCATCTAGCTTCATACGCCAATCATCATCCTCACTATAGTTCGCTAAGGCTCATGCAATATCACACACTCAAATAATACTTGTAACCTCATGCATAACCAGCAATCATATGCAATCTCATGTATATACCATAGTCCCAAAACCCAAAAAACGACCTATTAATCGTAATGTATCCCTTGTCTGGTATTTGGAGAGCAATTCCTATCACGTTTCAAGCCTCGGACCCTCCCCGAACGCCTCGAAACGCCTCCTGCAGCCCAACTGGATACTAAGTGTGACTTGGTAAAGGGTATGAGATTGAGGTCGTGGGATCGACTCCTCATGCCAACAACCCACCAAGGGAGTACCTTGGAGAGGGGTTGGGGTGTATTGGGCTGCCAGACGTGGCGGGCCGGTCTCGGACGCTCCGTGGAGGTTGCCTTCGATTCGCCCAACGATCAATTGAACCTTAACATCCAAAAATCGTCCTCACCAACACCAAAACCAAACCAACCCTAAACCCTAAAAACTGGTAAAACACAATCCCAACCACATACCTTGTGTTTTGATCAGAGTGAAAGCCTTGAACACCCCACAATCGAACAAGGGAATTTTAGGGTTTTGAGAGCACAAAGAGAATGGGCGACGATAAGTAATTGGGGCTGCAGAAAAATGACATCAACCTAGGGTTAGGACATCATAAAAGGTTGGGCTTCATAGGCCGATGTCCACCAGATCGTTCTGGGCCTCCCGCTGTCCACAGGTCCAAAAAGCTCGGGGCATTACATTTCTTGAGAAATAAAATTTTGAAATACGTTTACTTGCAAATGAGGGGAAAGAAGGCGGTATTACTAATCAGGGGCGGGTGAATAGCGATTCACTAAATATTAGATGTATGGTGTAAATTTATTGAAGGGGTATATTTATCTTTATTAATTTTTAGTAAATAATTCTATACTAATTAGTAAACGTATGTATTATAATCGGTAATCGTGAATGATGTGTTGATCAATGATTATATGATAATTGGTAATATATTATATTGGTAAAGTATTATTCACATAATATTTGGTGAATGTATATATTGTAATGAGTTAAAAATAAATTATGTGTTGGCTAATAATTATATAAAAATTGGAAACATATTGTATTGGTGAAACAATATTTTAATTATTTTTTTGTTATTGGTGAATATTTTAATATTGAATTTTTTGTGTTGGTGAATATTTAAAATGTTGTTGGTGAACATATATAGTAATATTGGTTAATTGTGTATAGAGTGTTGGTGAATATAGTTAGTGCGGTTGGTTAATATGGGGAAATGATATTTAATTTTTAGTATTGGTATATATATTTATATTACCTGTTGATAATAATTAAATAGTGTTAATGAACAATTATATGAAAATTGATAACATATTATACTGGTGAGGTATTATTCTAATTTTTTGTTATTGAATATTTTAATATTGGGTTTTTTGTATTGGTA
>MAYD01361875.1:0-10045 GCA_001909325.1 Ruellia speciosa
TTGTCAAATTGAGTTGATTTCCGCATGTTGCATTTTACGTGTTTTCAAAGATGGAGTGCGGAATTTCAGATTTATCTAACTATTGCAAGTTCAAAACCCCATTCTGACTACAGTACAATTACAGTACAAGAGCAGTACTAAATGAACAGTACTTTTCATTAATTTTTCTGCAGCCATGACGTGCGAAAGTTTGGCTTATTATGGATTCAAAATCAATTTATTCAAGGCAGATTAATATAGTTGTTCATGTCCAGATTCAAACATTCATCTTGTTCATAAAAATCTTCAAAATATTCATGTCAAAATATGCAGCTTAATCCAAACAAAAATGGTGAAATGTGTGATAATGTGTTTTTCTACTATATTTCTTGAATAGCATAAATATAAGTGGGTTTCTAGTAATTATTAAATTTCAAGAATGTAGTGGTGATAAAACAATGGGTTTAATCTTGCAAAATAAAATGGATATGTAAAGACAGATGTTGTTGCAGGTGTAAGAATGAAGAAATAAATAGGTGTGCTAAAATAGTATACCTCACACGGAAGCGAAATAACTTGCTGAAGCTTGAGAGAAGATTTCCACAGATTGAAGAAAAATTGCAGAGAGAAAAATGGAAGGCTAGGGGAGATAATGAATAGTGTGGTGAAACTCTAAAAATGGAATTGAGGGGTATTTATAGGCTGGGTATAATCTGGGTAAGAAAGAAATGTGAAACCAGATGAATTAATAATTCAAGAATTGCATGGTTGGTCAATTTCGCGTCTTGAAAAGAAAAGAAATCAAGATTGAAAGGGTAATCACCCATTTTGGCAAATTTTTGCCTGATTTCCGAGACTTTGACAGATTTCCGCAACTTAGTTGACAGATTTCCGCAACTTTGACAGATTTCAGCAACTTAGTTGACAGATTTCCGCAACTTTGCCTTAGTCTCGGAAAGTTGTCTGAATTTGTCTTCTTATGCATTTTTCTAACTTTCTACTGGGTCCCACCTTGAATTCGCATCTTTACTTATAAAAACGTGTTTCGCATCCGGTAGCAATTGCCAAAATAAATGGTTTACTAATTGTCGCACATCTGAATTTAATTAAATTATAATATTGTGATTACTAAGTGTCGCCCACAGACTTAATTAAATTATAATAGTCTGATTACTAAATGTCGCCCACGATAGTGAAATTAATTTAAATTATGGAATTTTCTAAATGTCGCCTTTGGATTTAAATTAATTACTATATAAATTAATAATTAAATCCTAAAAATTTAAATTAACCTATTTTTATGCGATTATTTAATTCGGTTAAAATTAATTAATAACTTCTAATCCGGTCTAGTAATATGGGGTATTACACATCTCTCTTGACACTCTGGGTTGTAATAACGTTTACTTAATTTATGATTATCGCTCTATGTGTTTTATTTTATCCCGAGTATGATTAGCTACGATTAGAGGGGACATTGTTTCCTGAAATCCAGTGTACTCTGATAGGATGAGATAATTTAGAGCCTGAGCATTGAGCTTACTGTGGGATTAGGGGTAGATTCCATAGTAAGTTAGATGTGGCGGTGACGTGGCCGGTTTATGGGAATCGGGGCGTTACATGGGGCTACAAGTAAAAATCCAAGGCCTCTTTGGCCTCATCCCACCGATCCAAAGCATCGATCCAGCTCCTCGATGGTAGGTATTCAAGGTATGACAATTGATCCCACTCAATTGGGGTGGTATGAATTGAATGGCCTAAAGTAGAATTGGCTGCGGGATCCTACAACATTAACCCACAGCCAAAAATTATTTCTCTGATCTAAGACCAAAAGCAGCTAGGATGCTATTTAGGAATATTCCTAGTGTCACCTTAGAGGTTGTAGCAGGAGCCGTGATTAAGCTTTAGGGAGTTTTAGCCGTCACCAGGGGCAGAGTTGTGGCCTCAGCAGAAACATCGCCGCAATAGAAACACCGGCCCCAACTGTAACATCAGCCATAGTAGAAACATTAGCCGCAATAGGGACATTAGCTGTCGCCAAGAGCCGATTTGGAGCAGCCAGTACAAACACATGTGATACAAGCCGAGGTTCAGATAATATTTCACATGAAAAGGAGAAATAAAAGTACAATACAACTTACTTGTTTAGTCCCGGCCGTGGCCGTCTTTCTAAGAGGATTTTCGACAGCTATGGGCCAAGGTGATGGGGTCGGTGGTGTTCGAGCTGCAAAGACAGGAACTAAATGAAGGCATTATTACCGAAAGATAGACTTCTTGGAATAAAATGAGATGAATGAATATACCTGTGGAAACAGACACCTGTTGTTCAGCTAAAACAACGGCCTGACTTAAATTTTCCCCAGGGACCTCCAGCGACTTAACAGAGAAAACTGTGGATGGAGTTGTGGCCATTGTATGGTCCGTAGGAGACACGGGAGAAGAAACCGTTGGAGAAGAAAGGGGTGTTGTGCTCCCTTGTGGTGGCCTTGTGGTGGCGGTTGTTTCCCTTCCTTCTTCAACGTCAAGATCGATCACCTGAGCTTGGGGTACAATTTAAATGGGTCGTCATGAAGGTGCTAACCTTGCTTGTGTTGGAACTGCCATGTAATGAGATTTAGTAAATCGAGAATATGAAAAATTCTCAAAATCTTTAAAATTGATATGGTGGGAGCAAGATGGATAGCATGCTTTCTCCCTTCAACATGGCAATCGACCCTCGAAGTGTATCGCCATTTTTTTAGCTAGAGGACTTGCGTCAGGAGCGAGGCCCCCACGACCTCAATGTGTCGTTCTGATAGTGGGTCAGTGAACAATTTTTTTCAAAATATTCTTCAAAGGAAGGGGCATGATGGTGAGTTGGCCATTAAGCCACCAAGTGGTGTATCCTTTACAGAAGGATGCCAACGGCTGGAAAGAAAAAAGGGGTCATTTGTCTTTATGGGCCGATTTAATTCTGATAGTTGTGGCGGCATCAGTCATCATCAACAGTGGCCATTATTTATGTGTCCCCTTCACTTCACTTCACTAAACAGCTAGGATAAAGGCTATGGGAGTCCTTGGTGGCAAGAGAGTTGTGTACAAAATAGTTGGGCATGTATTGCTTTACCCCCAGAGGAGTGGCTGATGGTTTTACTAGAGCCCTTCCTGCCTCGCCATAAACTCTATGAATAAAAAATCTCACCTTCATAACAAAGGTGTAAGTCTTATGAACTAGATCTTGGTCAGCCACAGTTCGAGCCGAGGGAATATAGGCTGAGATGGGATTTCCCTGAATAGCAATCCAATCGTTGTCTTCCCAGTGACTTGCCCAAGCGATACTAATAGCTTCCTTAAGGCTCATAGTAAGCCGAGGAAAATCTTTATAGTATGTCCCCCAGATCATGTAGGGGTTGGGGGAAAAGGGCCGATACTATATGGGTCCACCACATCTGCAGGAACCATAGTGGTCCCGCGAAATGGACTAATTTATTTGGCGGCCCAGTAGCTAGGCCAAAGTGGCTTGGGATAGGCCATGGTAGAGGGTTCCTAATACCCATTCACCCAAAGCATAAGTTTTATCGATGGCCAATCATTTGGCTATATAGAAATAATTCCTGGACATTTACTTGGAAGCTAGACACACTGAGTAATGACAGATCCAATAGTGTAAAAATGTTATATGTTTGGTTTCCGTACAGTGCTTATCCCAGTGTTGGCCTCAACAAAATGTTTAAAGGTATGGGTTTTGGAGGCTTTGCCACAATTTACCCGTTCACCTGGCTTAGAAATGGCAAAGCCATCGACCTCTTCTATCTTCCAAGTTGAACCTTAGAAGACTTATTCTTCTTGGTGGGCTCCGTTGCGAAAAGGTGTATAATAATGGCTAGAAGAGGAGAGCCATGATTGGGGAGCCTCAAAATCCTCACCACATCCATCAAGGACGGGAAAATCATACCATTTGCCAAGATAAATACATTAGCAGATGAATTCCCAAGGGACGCTAATGCCATCTGTAACGCCCCGATTTCCTTAATTCGGACACGTCACTGCCACACCTAACTTATCCTGGGATTTATCTCTACTCCCAACATAAGCTCGGTGCTTAGGCTATTTATTTTCTCTTCCTATCAGACTACGCTGGATTTCAGGAAACACGATCCCCTCTGATCACAGCCATCATACTTGGAATACTTAAACACTTAATGCGGAATAGAATACATAATAAAAGTTATTACATCACTGAGAATCCAGAAGATGTCCCACACCGGGACTCGGCTACTTAGTACAAGCCGATATGAATAATTACAAGAGTTTGCAAAAGAAAAGGAAAACTTCTCTTCAGTCGTCTCCTGCAACCAAAAGAGTTAGGATGAGGAATATATATAACAAAAGTTCACTCGTCCTCACAAAAGCCCATCGAGTTATAACTCGATCCCTTACTTCAATTAGCCGGAGGTATATCCTCGCGGCGTTCAGTCCCACCTGAGATGCAAACATTAGCATCATTAGTCGTGAAACTAGTATGGAAGCAAACATACAACAAGTTATGCAATCCACACAACGTGAGACGTCAGGAAAAATATATCCATAAATATTAACCCCGGGTCTATTTTAAAATCATATGCAGCAATTATAATTTAAAGCAATGCGATGCAATGCAGAAGCTTTCAAAGAGCATTTTATGAGCAGTTTGAAAACATGACTTTGAAATTAATGCAACAAGCAACACCCAAATCTCCTATTTGAGAGGAGTCGAGGTGCTATACGTATTTTACCTGGAACTACTGACCAAGTCTTAAACGTATAGTTTTAATGCCGACCTTCGCACACGACTATTCGCGGCCTATCTCAGGACATTATCGTGTTGCGTGCTCATTTTTAAGTGGCACAACTTAGATATGATAATCCCCACTTAGCATGCTCCACGAATACGGGAAGGCGAGCACTTTAGAAGAGTGAAAAAGATTTCCTATCTTAGCGAACCAAGTTCCAGTGCAGATGGAGTCACCCAGCCTAACAACTGGTCAGTGGCAGCATTTGATAGATTGATGAAAGGGAACTATATTAAAGGATAGTTTTCGTCCTTCATATTTTAAAAGCAAGGAAAGCAGTTAGTTCCTTATTTCTCTATTCTTAAATTACCGGTAAACCTTATGTAAGGGGAGCTATCCCCGATAAGTAGAACATGATGGACTGAGAAGCATTTCAGTCTCAGTATTTTAAGCTTAAGGCGATCAACCCGAAAGCATTTGATTGATCCACTCTTATTTCACTTTACGTTTTTACATCATTTTAAGGGATGCATTAAACGTGCTTTAATTGTTTTTAATTTCTCTTGGTATTTGCCAGACCCAAATCGATACAAGAATACTTAAGGATTACTAGATCATTATTTGGTAGGCTTAGTGTTTTGCATGCGATACCGTATTCAGATAACAGTCTTATGCATATGCCAAGCAAAACACATAATCAAACAATAATAAGAAATTAAATAATAAACCCACGGCATTCAAGAATAATAATTCAAGATTAATAATAATTTAAGGAGGGAAATAAATAAATTGCATAATTTAAATCATGACATGCAATTTAATTTAAATTTACCCGACCGAATAAAACTCGGTACTTTAGTAATTTAATTTGGGACTTATGAATGCCCGATGTATGTTTCCATACATTTATCTACAGTCTTGAATTAAAAAGCAAGCACGAACGTCCTACTGGGCGCTATCGAGCGGGTTCCCTACAAGGTAAAAGGAAACATAATTAATTGTCCTTCCTTTTGTCTTTAAAAGACAGACAATTAATAAATTGCCTAGGATAATTTTATTGAAATCAAGACATTTAATTCAGGGTAATATTCCAAATCCTCAAGATCTGTCAATCCAAATTCTGATATCTGTCATCTGTCACTGATACCTTGAATCCCTGAACAACTGACATCCATATTCTTGAATAATTTATTCAACTCAAAATGTCTTTAATTAATTGTTACTTCAACAATTAAATTTAAATAATAATCCTTAGATTATTATTTTTTTTGACGGTTGTTATTTCTTATTGTTTGACTGCTCAGAGGTTTCAAGTGTAGTATCATCGCAGGAAACATTTAATTAATTAATTAGATTAATTAAACACCTCATTATCCTTAATTCTCAATTAATTAAATTAATAATGATTAATTTAAGTCAAAGCCAAACAATATAAGCCCATTGCCATTTCTGATACTGCAACTGATCCAATCAATTAATTATTTGATCAAAGTCCAAGTCCAGTCCGGCTGCCATAAGTCCATCTGAAGTAATTTAATTAATTGTTCACTCTGCATGATGGGCCGGCCCATCATCAAAATTTAAGGTCAGCCCGTACCCAATTATGATGCCCAATATTCATAATTCAACTTCAGGCCCAAAACCGAATCCGGCCCAACACAACTAAAATCCAAGCCTGCACAACTCTGAAGCCCAAACTCGACCAATAGCCCATTACTCTAATTAATTAACTTCAACGGATCAAACACTGTAAGAAACCAAGAACACATTGAAGACAATCGACGAACACCAAGAACACATTGAAGACAATCGACGAACACCAATAACATCATGTACATGGCCAAAATTCCAGAAACCAAACTAGAACCAAAAATTCGACCTTGGGGGTGCCTCAGACCGGTCTCGGTCTTTAACATCATCGGCAATCCCCTTTTCCAAATTTAAATGTTTCCAACCCAACCAAAATCGTATGAATCGATAGAGGGGGAAACAAAATAATCTGGAAATACATCAACAATTACAGCAATGACAGCAAACAAAAACCATCGAAATCTCCAAATTTTTGGCTACCAAACCCAACAAGAAATCTTGGGGGCAACACAAACGATTAATCCAACATCTCAAGCCTTCGGTAAACGTCACCGGGCAAAATCAAAACCTAAAACCAACACCAAAACCGAAACAGAACGGAGACTTAACAATCACAGAACCGAACCAAACCAGCAACTGAAACCGAACAGAAACTGAAACAGATGCGTCATGCGACAGAACACAGAAACCTTTACCCAACCAAATCGAACAACCTACAGACCTTAAAAACTCATATACGGGCATGGATCATCATAGAAGACCCATTGCCATGACCAAAATCATCCAAATCCCCGAATCGGAAAAGCTAGGGTTTAGGATTTTACCTTCACAGTCGGCCGAGAAGACGGGAGCCAAACAAGCAATTATTGAGCAGGGGAGGGGGTGGCTTATATAGGAAGCCTCCAACCTTCAACCTTCGACTAAAAACTTTCGACAATCCAACCCAAGCTTACGACCTCCGATTTCAAACCCTCGACTGAGAGAGAACAAAGGGGAATGAAGAAACCGAAATGCCATTCTGCCTTTCTGCCTTTCTGCCTTTCTGCCTGGGTGTTTGATTTCTTAAGAAATCAAACTCCCCAATATACAATCAGGTCCCTCATCTCCTCTTCTTAATTCGATCCCATCCTTCATCTTTTTCCTGAGTTCGATCTAGTCCTTCAGGTTATTCTGTTAATGTGATCTAACCCTCAGACTTTTCAAGTCTTTCAAATCGACCCCAAAACTTTCTGATTCTTCAACTATGTCCCCAAAACCTTTTGATTCCTTATTTTGGCCCCTCTTTTAATATTTAATTTCATCCCCTTCTGGAATTGAATTAAATATTCATCTATTTTTATTTTTCGTATCTTATAAATTAATTATTTCCATATAATTAATTCACGAAAAGTTTATACTCATTTTTGGGCACTTTATTTCCGAATAAAATTCTGAAAGACTGTACGGTAACACCGGGTGTTACAATCTCCCCCACTTGGATTAATTCCGTCCCCGAAATTGCCAATCCATCTCGAAATCTGAATCGCTGATTCAATATGAGCTGTACTGATATTCACTGTCATTCTGATCTAACAACTGATGTTCTAAGCTGATCAGTTCATCACTGAATCTCAGCATCTGCCGACTTCTGACAACTGATTCTCAATCGCTGACTGACACTGATAACTGTATTTCAATTTCTGATTATCTCTAACAGTCGTGCGAACTCTAGCACTATTAGGCTAAGGGTCAGGCACTAAGGTTTACAGACTATCTACGCGAGTAAACACACATCATCCCTATCCTGAGGGATGTTTTAAAAGCATGCAATTTCACACAACTTTTCCCATTATATACGGGCCTGATTACTCAAGAATCAGCTTTACACACACGCATTTAAAAGAAGAATGAATCTCTTTCTCGCCTCCTTTGCTGAGAAACTTTGAAAATCATTTTCGATATTATAACATTCTCAGGTAATAGATGTTGAAAGTCATTTAGGACTTTGAACCTCTGATTTTACATTAAAGGTCATTTACGTACGTCCTTTAGGTGGAGCTGCAGACACCTCTTTTACATACATAAATCACCAACATGTCTTTATACGTTGCTAGGACGTATCTTTACATAGCTCAACTGGATACCAAGCTTGACTTGGTAAAGGCCTTATGGGAGTTCGAATCCCATAGGCAACAACCCACCAAGAGGAAGTGTGTCGCAGGGCAACTCTTGGAGAGGGGTTGGGGTGTGCTGGGTTCTGCAGGACTGGCTGGGCTGTTACTTACACCGTAGGGTGGAGTACCCCGCTACAAAAAGTGCACTTTTTTTGTAACGGCCCATATTTCATATGGAACCGTCAGGTCTAGCAGCCCAATACACTCCAACCCATCTCCACAGTACCGTGTTTCTACAGTAACCTGTGGTAGGTTGCAGCCCAACTGGATACCAAGGATGCTTGGTAAATGGGTGATAAGGGTTCGAATCCTGTTACCAACAACCTACCACAGGTTACTGTAGAAACACGGTACTATGGAGATGGGTTGGAGTGTATTAGGCTGCTAGACCTGACGGTTCCATATGAAAGATGGGTCATTACACCATCATATATTGGTGTTGAGCTTTCAATTCATCGGTGCAAAGCGTGATGGCGTCATACAAGTGGTGCTTATCCAATGACCACCATATGCCTACTCAATGCGGGTATATCAGGTCACCCACGAACTTCGGAAGCCTGGTTTAGTAGTCGTTTCTGGTGTAACCCAGTTCATCAAGAGAAAATTGCTCTCTATGGGTTTTTCAGGGGTGATAGAGAAAGATACGGCTTGCAGGTCGTCCGAGTTACCTTCAGAGACCGTTCTGTGAAAAGGGGCTAGCATTAGGATGTAGTGTGGTCCGTGATAAACGATTGGGGGCATACTAGGGTCATTTAGGTATTCACCTTTAGAGTCCGATGACACTTCACCCTAAGTCCTCATTATCACCATTTATTAGATTGGATTTATGCGTGTGTTCGGAATGGATGACGAAACGAGATGACGAAGAAATACTAGAGAGATGAGAACGATGAAGAGGATTGGGATTTAGTGCAAGGTAATAGGGTTTTGGCATACCCCATGCCCATTTAATGCTGATGTGATGTGGACAATCACATCAATAGAAAGCTCAACCACCTTATGAGTGAGGTGACCTTTAGCTTGTCCAAGAAGTTGTTTAGGGTCGTTTCATTACCCAATCATCATAACAGCCTTGGAGCTTCAGCCGATGGGCTTCCTGGGGGGGGGGCTTTTGTTAACCAAAATTAGAAGAACGATCGTCACTAACACGAGCCACTACTACATGAGATATCCCAGCCTTGCCAAGTCAACGTCTTGTCGAATCGGCCACTCACTCATGGCTAAAAATGTCACCATATGGGCGGCCCATGGGGAGGATGTATGAAGGTTGTTGGCATTAAAGCCGTTACGGCAGGGAATCGTCTACGACCATTGAGGGAAAAAGTAGCCACTGAAAGAGGTGGCATCTGACGGTTATTGCACCACGATCCCATTATGGTAAAAGATAGTTATTATGGAAACTACCTGTAGATAATAATCGTTTGTATTCATAGTGTATATAGTATAGATTTTTTGACTTTTTGAAGGTTGGAAAAATAGAATCAACAATCAATATAAGTTCTTAAAGTTTTTCAATACAAATTATCTTAAATTTTCATAGTACGTCATTATTTCGTCATTTACAGCATCTTG
>MAYD01361881.1:0-13876 GCA_001909325.1 Ruellia speciosa
CGGCTGCTATCACATTCATTATCCATTTTTGGCCCTTCCTAGATGAAGGGTGTTACACAAGGTATACAGGTATTTTAGTTGTGATATGATGATTAGCCTAATGTTAAATTGCAATCCATCAGACCAGTGAACTTGAAATCTATCTGTGATTTTACACAATATTGATTACAACATAACACATCTATCTGGATGAAATGATACACAATGGTTTTCCCCTAATTACCGAACCCAATATTCTGAGGGAAATCATAACTCCACCAATGCAGTTTCAACTCGAAAAACAACAGAAATCGCAGCTAATCTACTGCAATTGATGTTTTAATTAAAACATAAACCAAATCGGAGATACAATATCCCTAATACCAGAAATCGCATCTACCAACAAGGGTATCCATCCTATATTCGAAATGTCCAAACTACACATATGATACAGAATCAATTGCACAATTCATTACCTCGTTGTCTTATTTCTTCTCAGTCTTAGGTCGCTTGAAAGGCTTTGCTTTTCCTCATGTATGAAACACGAACAATCAGAAAAACCACCACAAATTTCAACGATCTTCAACCTCTCATCCAGTATAAAAAATCAAACCCTAACAGCGAATGCTCGTCCGCAATTGTTTGGGAGTGATTGGGCTATAGCGTTTGGGGAAGAAAATGGGATTTTGGAGAGTTGATTTTGGCTTCGGGTGTTCTGCGTAAACCGATCAATTTTGCTTCGAGTGGAGGGTTCCTTCAATCGACTTTTTTTTCCTTGTCTTTTTTTATTTCTTAGTGGGAGGGAGTTTCAAAAATTTTTAATGGGATTGGGGAGTGCAGAATAAGTTTTGGACACGTGGGTCTGAACCCAAATCCTTTTTTTTTTAATTAAATATGAACTGTTTGAAATATATATTTAGAGTCATTTTTCTTTCCTGCAGCCAAAGGCTCCTAGTCATTTCAACAAAATAAAAGTTTTTCTTTCCACCCATTGCTGATACACCAAAGCCAAACCCATCATCAGCAAACTTGAATCAACCCAAAAAAATTTAAAAAAAAAAAAAACAAAATGAAAATGATGCACTGAAAAATTAATATACTTCTCTTCAATCAATCAAAATCGGAAGCCTTCGACGGAGGATTTGCTTAACGTGCAGCTCAATCTTCCTCTATATTCCCCTTTCCCGTTTCAATCGCGTATGCCGGGAGTTTTTCCTTTTTATCGAATCATAAATCGGCAAGAATTCACTAGTTGTTGGTAATCTCACACCCGGAGCCTTATCGGTCGGATTTCTGCCGATTAGTTTTCCGATTTTTGTGAAATTTGAGGGGGAAGGATGAGCAGTGGCCAGAAGAAAAGGAATTTTCAGATTGAGGCATTTAAGCACAAAGTTGTGGTGGATCCCAAGTATGCAGAAAAGACTTGGAAGATTTTGGAGCATGCAATTCATGAGATTTATAATCACAACGCCAGTGGACTCAGCTTCGAAGAACTATACAGGTTTTGCAATTTTCGTTTTTGTTTATTTCCATTTGGTTTAATTTTGTGCATCCGTTGGTGGAATCTGCTTGTATGAGATGATTATATACTTGATAAAATTGTGGCTTTATGTTTAAATGTTTTTCTACCGTGCCCATGCTCATTTGGATGTGTGAAATTAGAACTGCTGGATGACCATGTGTAGCTGAAACATCTTGTTGGATGTGGTTTTTTTATGTGGTTTGATGTTTTCTTTCATGAAAGTTTTGAAGAACATTTGATACAGTATATGCTTGCTGGAATCCAAATTTTTCTGTGTTTGGTTGTTTGGATATGCACCGATATCTCAATTTAACTTTTTATTCTCTGCAGATGTAGTGCATTGAATATTATGTCTGTGAGTTCCATTATTCATAGGATTTGATCTATATTAAAATTTTGACAATTAAGTTGCCTTTGCCACAGGTTGTTCTGTTATCTCTTAGCGTGATATTACTTTGAACTGTAATGTTGTTGTAACCAGTGGCAAAGCTTTCAAATCTGTTACACAGTTGGTGTCAATTGTCTTCACCAATTAAGCTTTAATGGAAATAGTACCTTTTCCATTGCCATAAATTTGATTACCGGTGGTCTTTTGGGGTGGTGCCATGATTAGACAAATTAAATTACCTATGGTGATGTTCACACTAGCTTGCAGGGTCTGGTTTTGATGAGTGGTTTTATTTTTCTTTTTCAAATCTTAATAAAGTTTTAGTGCATTCCCTGTTAGAGTGATAACCGTATGAGAAAAAGAATGAAGTAGGAGACAGAGCAAATAGGAAGAAGGTGCCTTAATGCAAAATGTTATCCATGTTTATTGTCTTCGACTCTTCGCGTTTTTCACCATTGTAAGTTGCTTTTTCTCTGCATGTAGAATTTAAACATATAGTATAAATGCTGGTGAGTTTGACTTTGTGCATTTAAGTGCTTCTTGTCTTCATGTCTGATCACATCGAAAATTTTTAGTTGGCCGTCAGTTATAGTTCACAAGCTATATGGTTTTCCTCGTCAACCACGTGTCAATTCATTAAATTGGGCTAAACTATTTGACCAACTAAAGGGTGTTTATGATATATCATTAATCATATCATCATATATATATTATATAAATGCCCATTCTAATTCGATAACATTATGTCCTATCCACAAGTTTCTCAGAAGCACATTTTTAAAGTTCACCAGTTCACCCCCGAAGTAACACCATTTAAGGAAAAGGTCGGATTGTGATGTGATGCTTTCTAATTATTTAACACCTGATATTGTAGTATTATAGTGTTCAAATTTCCTATCATACTCTCAACAAGTACATCTTTGAAGTTTGCAGAAGCCAACTTATTTACATCTGTTGCCGTACCCTAGGTGTTCCAGTAGTTTATTATGCCAGTTTCATTTCATAGGACAATATGATGTAACCCATAAAAACAAGCAAGTCTTTTGCATGGACAACCAATAAAAAAAGATATCTGGCTACAACAAAAATATTCACTGCCCCCTTTAAGTTTTTAGTGTTCTTAAAAATGTCTTTTGTAGAAACTAACAGAAATGTACAACGATATTACTTTCAGTTTTGGCCAGATATCCAATTTTCTTTTTGATTCATTTAGATTCTTAACCAGTAAATATTCCCCAATTGAATAGATGGATGGAAACAAGTGATATTGACATAACACAAGCAGGATGGGTTATCTTGCCAAGTCATTTAATGACAGGGGAAATTCATATTGCCAAGTGGAAATTTATATTGTCAAGCAGGGATCCAGTGGAACAGATGATCTTCGTGTTTCGCTGTAATTTGGCTGTCCATCTCATGGGCGACCTCTCCTTGGCTGATGCTGGAAGGCATTGATGTAATTCAGTTTATTGGCTGTTCTTTCCCAAAGGTGTTTACATCTTAGATGACATTTGCTTTCAAAAAATGGGTGGAAATTAACTTCTGAAGTTTTCTTGATGTGTCATGTTGAAATGAATTCTGTCTATTAATTACATCGAAATTATATTGATATAAGAAATCATGAAGTAAGTTTTTTGTGTCTTTCCTTTGTATTTGTTTAACAAATATGGTAGGTCCTGGCTCTCCTTATAATTATAATTATTCCAATCTCAAACAACACAACCATTTTAAAAGATCAGTATGCCCTGGCCTCCCTGTGAATTTCTTGAAGTTGTCACGGCACAAGCAACACTAGCAAATATGAACCAGAACTTTTCTCTTTTGGAATTCAACTACCTTTTGTACTTCTATTCTCATCGTCAGTTGATCAGTGAGCCTTCTGGAATATTGCTAAGAGATATGGCATCATTTTTTAATTTGTGTGGTGTTATTTTGTTGATTTTAGTGATCATTTTGTTATCTTATTGCGACATGGGTATCTTTAGTAGGTACTATTAGATACCGTGGCAATGTTGCTTTTATCAGGTAACTATTTGAATCTAACTTGAAGCATTATGCGGCTCTTTAGTTTTTATAAGCATACAAACATGTTCATGATTGGAGGGTAAGTATTGAATTTTTAACTTTCTTTTTCTATAGTATTGAGTATTTGCAAGCAAGAAGATTTTAAGTTACACCTCTACTGACTCAGTGTACATATTATCTTTGTTTAATGCATATAGAGTGTCTACTATCATTTAGCTTATGCTTTTAATGTTGGAATTTGAAATTTGAAGTATTATTCTCTTTCAAATGTTCTCATCTGTATGGATCTATTAAATACTTGCTTTCTGAAACTTTGTTTTCTTTCTTGTGGACCTAGAAATGCTTACAACATGGTATTACATAAATTTGGAGAGAAGCTGTATTCGGGGCTCGTGTCTACGATGACATTCCATCTTCAGACGATGGCTAGATGCATAGAGGCTGCCCATGGTGGTTCATTTCTGGAAGAGCTTAATGTTAAATGGAGTGATCATAATAAAGCACTTCAGATGATCCGTGACATACTGATGTACATGGACAGAACTTTTATCCAAAGCACCCACAAGACTCCTGTTTATGAGCTTGGACTAAATCTTTGGAGGGACAATGTGATTCACTCTGACAAAATACAAACTAGGCTTCTGAACACACTTCTTGAATTGATACTCAAGGAACGATCTGGCGAAGTTATCAACAGAGGGCTGATGAGAAACATAGTCAAAATGCTAATGGATTTGGGACCTTCTGTGTATCAGGAAGATTTTGAGAAACCATTTCTAGAGGTTTCAGCTGATTTCTACAGAGCTGAATCTCAGGAATTTATTGAGTGCTGTGATTGCGGCGACTACTTGAAGAAAGCTGAAAAGCGCCTAAATGAAGAAATAGAGCGAGTATCTCACTACTTGGATGCAAAGAGTGAAACAAAGATAACTAATGTAGTAGAAAAAGAGATGATAGCAAACCACATGCTTAGACTCGTACATATGGAGAATTCAGGGTTGGTAAATATGCTTCTTGATGATAAGTTTGAAGACTTGGGAAGGATGTACAACTTATTTCGAAGGGTCCCGAATGGCCTTTCAACAATCAGAGATGTAATGACATCTCACATCAGAGAAACAGGCAAGCAGCTTGTTACGGATCCAGAGAAATCAAAAAATCCAGTGGACTTTGTGGATGCTCTACTTGAGATGAGGGATAAGTATGATAAGATCATAAGCTTGGCGTTCAGCAACGACAAGACCTTCCAGAATGCGTTGAATTCTTCTTTTGAACATTTTATCAATTTGAATCCTCGTTCTCCGGAGTATATATCATTGTTTGTGGATGACAAACTGCGGAAAGGGCTGAAGGGGGTGAAGGAAGAGGACATTGAGATGATTCTTGATAAGGTGATGATGCTGTTTCGATATCTCCAAGAGAAAGATGTGTTTGAGAAATACTACAAACAGCATCTGGCAAAGCGGCTGCTGTCAGGAAAAACGATATCTGAAGATGCTGAGAGAAGTCTAATCGTTAAACTGAAGACTGAATGTGGGTATCAGTTCACGTCAAAATTAGAAGGCATGTTTACAGACATGAAGACATCTCAGGATACAATGCAAGGATTTTACGCAGACTGTGATGCTGAGCTTTCAAATGGCCCAACATTGGTTGTCCAGGTTTTGACAACTGGATCGTGGCCCACTCAACCTAGCATCACTTGCAACTTGCCAGCTGAAGTGTCCGCTCTGTGTGAGAAGTTCCGGTCATACTACCTCGGGACCCATACTGGCAGGAGATTATCCTGGCAAACAAATATGGGCACAGCTGATCTGAGAGCAACCTTTGGGAATGGCCAGAAGTATGATCTGAATGTCTCGACTTATCAGATGTGTGTCCTAATGCTGTTCAACAATTCTGATAGTCTAAACTATAAAGAGATCGAGCAGTCCACTGAGATCCCGTCTTTTGACCTGAAGAGATGCCTGCAGTCCTTGGCCTGTGTGAAAGGCAAAAATGTGCTGCGAAAAGAACCAATGAGCAAGGATATTGGAGAGGATGATGTATTTTCTGTTAATGACAAGTTCACCAGTAAACTTCGTAAGGTGAAGATCGGGACTGTGGTGGCACAGAAAGAATCTGAGCCCGAGAAGCAAGAGACAAGACAAAGGGTTGAGGAAGATAGAAAGCCTCAAATCGAGGCAGCAATAGTCCGAATCATGAAATCCAGGAGGGTATTGGATCATAACAATATCATTGCTGAGGTCACAAAGCAATTGCAATCTCGGTTTCTGGCCAACCCCGGGGAGATTAAGAAACGGATTGAGTCCCTCATCGAACGGGATTTCTTGGAGAGGGATAACACCGACAGAAGATTATACAGGTATCTGGCGTGAAGAAAAACTATGAAGGAATTCTCTGGTGAGTTCCATGTTTCTCAGGCTAGTCTTTTCAGTGGGAATGTAATCTATTAGACTGTTGAATATGCTTCAATTTGTTTCCTGGCAAATGCATTTGTTTTGATTGAACTTTTATTTGTTGCTTCTTGGCATTTGGCTTTGATTATTCCTCATTACTCATACATGGAATCAGGAAAATTATTATTTGCTAGGAGTATAATTTCTAGTGGCAGAATCCATACTGTCACCCGATAAAATCCTGTGCAATTTCTCTCTATGGAATTATGTTTGATTTTGACAGGGACGACCATAATCAATCATCCATACAGCTCTACTTTGCTGGCTTTGCTTGTGCCATGCAATGTGTGTCAAAGTTCAATACTGATGGATGTCATTTAAAATGTTTTTTCAATAATAATATAGCATAAATTCAACAACAGCCATTGTTAAATCTATATATTGCTGACGTTGGAGCATTTCAACAGCAGCAAATATATTTTAAACAACATTCAATACTGCTGAAGTTTTCTGCTTCAGTGCATATATTTTTTCACAATACAGGTGTTCACACGAAATTTACCCAAAATCCTATAATGAGGTTCTTCCATTCAAGTGGTTGTAATATTCCGGCATGAATACAACATCCACATTTGCAGTACAACCTACTAAACTGCTGAATTCAACTCATCTGCAACTCTGGGAGAAGAAGACATTGAGCTTGCAACCTCTGAATCTGCAGCATAACAAAAGTTTCATCCTACCACGCGGATGACTGTGGATGCGCATTATTCAGGGCTCTGGACGAAGGATACGATTTTCTATGTCTGAGAAGTTCTTCACGTCTTCACCCCACAACCTGCACATCCATACAAAGAGCAGAACCATAAATCCATAACCAAATTATTGTTCAACATGTTACCGACTGCAGTCCATACTAATTTAGAATCTTGCATTGCATCTGTTGATTGAGAGTACAACTTAAAAACTTCAAAAATTTAAAAAACCCACCAGCAGTCGATTCCAACGGCATTAGCGCCTGCCTTGTCAGCCCTTTTATCATCTCCTACATGAACTGACTTGCCGGCCTGTACACAGATCTGATCTACAAATGTCCAATGTTGTAATTCTAACATGCTTTTTTCATTAGACATAACAGACCAAACAAACGTGCAACGAGTGTACCCAAAGAAGCCTCTTTGAGGGAGAAAAAAAGAAAGGGATGGATACTCAGCATCCACAACTGTTTGCAAGGCCAATATGAAAAGGGTTTTGACATTTTAAACCTTATCTAAAGCAGCTTTAAATATCTTCTCATCCGGTTTCTCGTACCCAACCTCCGAGGATATTATGACAGCATCAAACCTAAACCGACATCAACATCAAAAGACATTAAGAAAGAATGTTGAATATTGAATTTTAATTGTGCCTTCTTATGGCAAGAACAAGGCAGAAGGTGTAAAAGGTGCATTTGGTACATAAATAGAATTATACTGTTATAGTGTGATCAATCGACGGTAACCTCTGTGTCAAGTCTTACGCCACAAGAAGCTCATTAATCGATCGAAGAGTTTAAGCAGATTAGCAGGGTATGCATAAAAGAAAAATCTTCGATACTCACAAGTTTAACACATTGAGGTCCTTCAGTAGCTTCCTCAAGCGGGAGTCGAAGTTGGACACCACAGCTTGTTTGACTAAACAATCAACGATAAAAATGTTTAAGTTAAAACGTGCTGATGGAAAAGATTCCAAATGTAAAGATTAGTGAAGACCTCCAGCATCTTTAAGAAACAGCATCGTCTCGTAAGCTCCTTCAGGAAGATGCCATGCATCACCATTGGCATAATACTGATGAAAACGGAGGATCAGATGAGGTAGCATAAAGGCAAGGAGAAGTATTGAAACTCTGAAAAATTCTTCTATTCGTGAACAAAAGAACAAGAAATCGGAAGAATGCTTTAACTAGATTAGCTAGAACCCACGAATATGACCTCATACACTTCTTCAAAGTAAGCTGGATCGTCACAACCGGTGGCTTCGGATACAACAAGTTTCCAAAATGGCCTGCCATCACCCTGTCAATTAATCATGAATACAAGATCAATAACACACTAGTAAAAGGAAAGCCCTGTGGATGTCATGAAATAGAACCAAAAATAGAATGCTACTCAGCTGATGAAATCAAGAGACGATTCTGAACAAATTTCCAAACAGAATACTCATCTAATACCTGATTGTATCAAGTTAACCCCACATGAATAACAAATGGTATCTACTCTACTCAATGGTTTTCATTCGCAGAGCAAAATTTCTACCCCAAACAGATGCGACCGCAATTTTAAAGCCGAGGAATCACCCCTTCCCATAGCACTACGACAGATGTTGCAACTCTTTCTTCGTGGAGTGAAATGGCACTTACAGAACTAACTCTATTATTTACAATACCCCGTTGTTTTCCTGGCAACAGCTTAGAAAATAGCAAAATACATTACACTTGGCATATAACATGGGATTTGCTCATTTGCATCATCCTTCTTATCATAAAAGCTATTTACAGCTGTTCTTGTCTGGGAGATTACATTATTGAAACTTGCTTACAAACCTGGTATCGAAGCTTTTCCGGCCATGGTGCAGAGAAAGCTCTTTTGAACCCTTGTTTTATATCAGCTGCACTACACTGAAGACCTGCATTTAACACCATCGATCAAAAGAAACCTGAATGGGATCAAAATTCACAAACAAGGACAGAAATGCAATTTCAAGATTTCATTTTTGTCGTAAATTATCATTTCAAAAGCTGAGAAAAACTGAATCAAGACCGTATTTCCTGCCAATGGCCAAGTAGGTCTCTTCAACCGGCTTCGCCAATTGCAGAAGCGTCCCCCCGGCGTCCAACAACAACCCATCGTACATCCTCTTCGATTTCCCTTCTTTCCCTTGCAACAACGGAAAATTGAAATCAGCCCATAAATTTAAAAATTAACCGAAAGGAAGGAAGATTGGCAATCGCTGGCCGACGTATCCAATTTTCAGTTCCTTTATTTTGATTGAGTTCGATGATTATTCACCTGTATGAAATCTGGAAACCGATGGAATGACAGAGCATCGGATGGGAATTGATTTTGCCAAGGGCTTAAAGGCTCGGAAAAGAGAGGATTCCATTAATTTGCAGGTGAAGAACACAACAAACTACTCTGGAGATTTGCTGCAAAAACCTGGCAATGTCCGAATTCCGAAACCCAACAAATTAAGGCCTTGTTTGTTTATATATATTGGCACTATTTTTGTTAAAAACGACGTCGCAATTCGCACGCCGTACAATTAGGGCACCAGCAAAATTTTTGCATTGCGATTTTGCCAAAATATTGGCAATTCATCGCTTGCCGGGAATTCTGTAATTGAATTCATTCATTGAAGCATTTGAAAAGGGTATACTGATTACATGATGATGAATGCCTTGTCACTTTACTGGAATCACTGTCAAAGCGAATCACAATCTTTAGGGTTTGTGCCGATGATCTGATATATGCTGTCGTCGCATGATCTAATTTTGCTGCAAGTAATTTCCCTTTTGTTAGTTTCTGCTTCTATTGTGATGAATTGCCCTTTAGTGATATGCAAAATATATGAACATTTAATTCACACTAATGAACCCTGCTGCATCGAAAATTCCCAGGAAAGACATGGCTAAGTGTAGTTTTGTTTTGCAGTGCTCAGTTGATGTTTTAAACTTTGGTTTGATAATCTTTTGTGCTCTGATTGGTGAAGGAGTTGTTTATCTGAGAGTAGAGTTTTTCTAGCTTGTACCTTTTCGACGGCATTGTGGTGTACTTGTATGTTGTGAATTGGCTTTGAAGATTGCTATGTAGCCTTGCGTGTCTGTTTCTGCTAGGACTTGAGCCGTTTGGTCATTACCTGTTACATCATTTGGCTAATTTATGTTGTAGTGTTGGTTGCATTCATGAATTTTACGAACTCTGTTTTCTTACCTTTTGCAATTAGTTATTTAGTTTGTCTACAATCGAATTGCTAGATCTCTTTCGTGCTGGTAATGTCTGTTTTTCAGTTTAACGACCCAGTGATTAATACACACCATTTCCGGTTTACTCCGATCTCTTACAGTGCTTATAATCATGGAATTAAGGTCTCCAGATTGTGATATTAGCTCGCGAAAGAACATGGAATTTTTGCTTCTTTTTTCTTCGATCCCCAATAGGAGATCCTGTGAAACCATCCTTTCCCTTAATTTTACGCCTTCCTTTGCTGGCATATTTCACTTTCACTCTATTTCAAAAAGCAGAGGAGATGCCCAATTGATATCATATGAGAACGAAATTTCCTGTCATGGTTTGTCATCCAAAGCCACTGGACAAAAGGGAGGCTGATAGCCATCATCCCTTTGTGGTGGATCAAGGATGTCCCTTGTATGGAGGGGCCGCCCTGTAATTTGACTTGTGGTGATGGAACGGGTTGCTTGTGGGCATTCATGAGCGATACTTATCATTTTGAAAAAAGAGGACGTGTTTCGTTATCGACTAAGCATGATTGTAACTTGAGTGCTGTTTCCACTTGACAGGAACATAAAAATGGGTAAAAACATTGAAACATTTATCCATATGTAGGAATTTCTTTGTTCTTGTTTATACCTGAAGGGGCTGCTTAATTTTGTTCTTATTTATGTTTTTGTTCAGAAGCAAAAGCTTATATGTGATCCGTTGTCTCAATTTTCGACTAGGATGGTGAAAAGAGTGGCAAAATTTTGAGATGGTTTAATAAGTGATCACGAAATAGACAGATGGAGAACGAACACGGAAGCCCTATTTAGTTTGTCCTGATAGTACAAATACATGATCGATACAGAGACCAATGGCACACAGAAAAAGCAGAACAAAGTGCATTAAGTGTACAGCAAATGCGGAGCACTTCCGTGGTGTGGTTTGGACAGGACATAATGCCTGTTTCTTAAGTCGAAACCAGGCATGCTATCCTTTTCCTTATTGGGAAATCTTGTCATAGGTGTAAGGAATTCCGAGGTGGGGCGCCTCCTGCTATCGAAGAAAGTCTTCTCAATGTATGCTCTGTGTGATCCAGCAACATCGACAGCTTTGTGGTTCTTACACCCTGACAGAATACCTAAACGCCGTTTTGGCACTTTTGGGTTCACCTCCAGTTTCTGTGGTTGGGGTGTTGTTGCTACAGCATTGGATCTTACCTCTTCGGTATCTGACAGGACCGAGAAGTCGGCTACACTGGCAGTGACAACACTCCATTCAATGCTCACTTCGCTTGGCGCATATCCGGCTCTAGGGGTTATGCAGCCATCTGATTCCTGCATAGACAAGCTCTCGATTTCAAACAAGTCTGAACTTGCATCACTGTTGCAGTCGTCAGGGATTTCCATGGAAACAGAAGGGATTGTGGCTGCTTGTCCAGTCCCTGCTGCAATTGAATTCCAGGCCACCAGGTTTAACTTTTCAGCCGGATTGAACCTGTACTTCCCCTTGTCCTGGACTGGGGAGCGAAACGCCTGAAATGGTTTGTGCCTCGGGGCATCATCTTCGCCCCGAGCTGCTTGATTCCCATTCTTGGGATTGAAAACGGGGAAGCTGAAATGGACATCGGTATCAGCTCTCATTTCCTGTTCGTCAAATTTGAAATCCAATGCTGAGTTATTAACCGAATCATCGCTGCTTTTATCTCGCTGCCCTGATCTGTTTCCGGAGCATTTCTTGACATTCAAATTGTCGATGCTGACAGAGTTCTTGTCTCTACAGGAACAGCTGCAGCCAATGGATGGAAGAAAGTTCTTCTTTCGCCCCCTTCTAGGTTGCTGGTTTCTCAAGAAGCTATGTAATAGCGCAGTCTCGCTATTCGAGCTGGATTCAGAACGACTGCTCAGTGTTGCAATCTGGGGCTGCTCTTTCACGACAGACGTGGCATCCAGATTGTTCTTTTTCAGCAGGCGACTCTGTAAATCATCAAATTCAGGACCATAGCGCTCGTTGAAATATTTCTCAGCATCAAAAACATCGATTTCTGCATCCTCTGTTCTGTGTTCTCCAGGAAGGATGCGGTCATGTGGGATAGCAGTGGAGGAACCAAACGCAGCACTTGTGCCCCTCATTTTAAGAACAAAGGTTTCCTCAGCTCCACTCAAGTATGAGGAAAACGAAGGATCCCGGAAGACCCTACTGTTTCCGTAAGGCACGGTACGTGAAATATTTGTATTGGATGATGAAGTTAATGTTATTATAGGCGAAGACATTTTTTTGCGCTGTCGGTACAAGGTTTAGGGGTTGTTAAGGAATCAAAAAACTCTCAGAGGGAAAAGGGTAATTAGATGAGTTCTATATCTGCTACAAGAAGAAAAAATTTATAGTAGTACTACGTAGGAAGAACCTGTAATGAGTTAACTTGTCTTATAAGGGACAAAAGATAGACTGTTTTCTCGTTGTATGCGAGTTGAGTCACTGTACGTAGCATTTTCGTCCCATGTTGGTTAGCCATTTTTTTTTAAACTTTCGAAAGCCTATTCTTGATCATATATTGTCCCCGTCTCTATTTAGTTGTCGTTTTAGTTACGATTTTTTAAGAAGTCATTTAAAATGATTAAAAGACTTTAAAATAATAAAGAGGGAGTAGTATGCACTAGCTCTATTTGAATGTATTTTTAGCAACGTTTTGGACAAAAAGTATTTGAATGTATTTTTAGGAACGATTTGGACAAAAAGTGATGTGTAATGGAAAATGAATAATAAAATAAAGGAAAGAAATATTTTAACGTTTGTAGAAAAGCATTTTGGAAGATATTTGGTTCTCGGGAGAACCCTTAGGTGTAAACACTTAAAATTTATTCGCTAATAAAAATGCGATGCATGTTAAATTATTCAGTTGTAAATATTATTTAATTATTTTGGCATTTTAATAAATTAAATGTTTAAAATAATTATTAATATTTAAATAAATGTTACTGGACCAATGAAGATATGCTACATGGATAAATAAATATACTTTTAAAAAGCAGACTCACGTGTCAAGTGGACCAATTAAAGGTCACCGCATCACCCTAATGATGCATATTGCTGATGTAAATATTAGGGTGGGCCGGCTCATAAAAGAAGGATCATCAATACTCTATAAATAGAGAAGTCATCTCCCACAAATAGGGGAGGCCGGGAAAGACTTTAAGGAAGAGAAAAGCAAAGGGGGAAGACTTGAAGACCGAAGATCTTTCAAGACGAAGGGCAGAAACAACTTCAATTAAGAGGAAGGCACAAACACCTTCCACCAAGAAGATCTCCTATAAGAAGAATATCATAAGATGGCACAAGCACCTTCAACCTACCGAAATTGGTGAATACATCTTGCAAGAAGTATAAGAGAATTTCCAAAACACTTGAGTTTTTAAGTAAGGATATTGAGTCGTCTTCAAAGTAAGAAATGAGGAGGAATTAAAGGAGCAATATAAGTCGAGACTCACAAATTATTTGATATTTCAAATTAAATTGTAAGACATTTTATTGTGAATAAAATAAATATTATTGTGAACCCTCAAATGTAGGGATTAGATTTTCTCGAGATGAA
>MAYD01361899.1:0-10557 GCA_001909325.1 Ruellia speciosa
GCTGATTGCTTGTCGAGGAATCACTAGCTTTGATATGTGAAATTGAAGCAATTGATACAACTTTAATACTTCCTCCGTTTTTTAATAAGTGCAACGTTTCTAGCGGACACGTTTGTCGATACAGAACTTTAACTATTAATGTTGTTAATTATCAATAGGTAAAAAATATATAAAGTTGATATTTTAAAAATACTCATTAAGACGAATCTAACAAGACCCGACATGACTATTTTTTTTTAAAGTATAAGTTACAAATGATAGTCAAACTAAAATATGTGAATAGTACTTACTATGCAAACGTTGCACTTATTAAAAAACGGAGGAAGTATACAGGAACGGGTTGCAAATCACATATTAGTTGAAATTTGGAAATAATCAAAGATTTTCAGTTATTAACTAATCATTCTATTTAAAATTTTTCATTATATTAATAAAATTTTGACAATCCCTGAAGTCCTAAATGAAATAGTATTTAAAATTTAAATATCTTGTTAATTCACACAAAATAGGATAATAATATCAAATTATATTAAAAATTTAGAGGGTGAAATCTTAAAATTTTAAGAAATGTAAAATTAAATTATTAATAAAAATAGGAAAAAATATATATTTATATTATATAAGTATTTGAAAATTCCATCAGCTCCTAGCCCCTCGGTCCATCACCATATATACTTAGCCCACACGTACCGTTGACAGAGACAGACAGACAATACACATTCTACGACATGTATTTGTATGTACACGTTGTCACTTGCACCAACACACGTGTGAACAGCCCATGTGAACCAATAAAGTAATTCATTAATCTTATGTTGACAATATAGAATTACTTTTGTTTGTTTGTTATCAATAATGTTAATGTCTGTAATAATGCTTGGGAACTGAATTACTCAAGGACAAGTCCTCCTCCTAACCAAATTCATCCACACCGTCCATTCCACAGCCCTCAGATCTCCAACGCTGTAGATTCTTCCGGCGTTGGAGTCCCGGGATCTTCAGAACTCCCATCTCTCGTCATTTTAACATTCAACTCTTCACATGTCTGCTTTATAAAATCAAAAACTAAAAATCAACCAATCAAAGTGTCATCTCTACAAATACAGCATTTGTCGTATTCTCTTCTTTGGCCACAAAACGAGATCACTAATCAATTCAGAGAATTGGAAAAACCTGAAAACCCTAATTTGAGTAAACTGTAATTATAGCTAGCTAGGGCTCATGATCGCAGTGAATCTTTAATAGTTTAACTGCCCTAATGGATGCTGATCAAATCCACAGACCACAGTAGAAGAAATAAAAACGACCAGAACAGTAGTTAGTGAGTAGTACTGTAAGATTGGAAACAAAAAGTAAATCTGGAAGCAGAAAGTGGAGGGTGAGATACTCATTGCTTGTTGAGTGGCACTGTAGTGTCCATCTGAATCACAGAGTGTTCATTTCAATTCCATGTGCAGATCTAATCTAATAGTAATATTAATAGTAGGTAATGCCATTGTTTTTCTCTTATAAACCTCCCGAGTAAGCTGAACTCAAAAGGATATAAACACAAACTCAACAAAAAACAGGATGTGAATAAAGAAATACTACTATATTCTTGAAGATTACGATTGGATGCATTTTCCCACAGTACCCTCCACTATGTGGTTTGCTCCCCTTACGCTTCCTTTTGTATTAATTATTTAATTTTATTTGTCAAAAAATATTCAGAATGACAAAGTAAAATACTCCAATAAAGAAAAGATCCCTCACTGTTTTCTGACGCAGACTCAATTCCTTCCGCGGCTCTCTCTCTCTCTCTCTCTCTCTCTCTGCAGATCAAATAGCTGAGATGACAGAAATAAAACTCAAAGGGAGAAGTGGGATGCGGTGAGAAAGCTTAAATAAGAAAATTCATCACAAAACCCTTGATTCCTTTCTCTCAAATTCGATTCTTTTTTAGCTTTGTAATGCTTTTCTTCAGAGATATTTGTGCCTTTTTCTTCTGATTGATTTGTTTATTTTGTCTGCAGTTCACCTCTGTCCAATTCTTGTTTAGTTTGCTCTGCTCAAGGAGGATTTTTGGCGGTGGTATTATTCTGGTAATAGCATGTGGGGTGGCATTTTTTCGCTTTGGAAATAGAAGTAGATGTTTTTTTTTATTGTGTGATATGTGGACAACAATATCAATCTATCTGTCTTAGGCTGAATGCGGATGGGAAGTTGTTTTATGAGGGTGTTTTTCGGATGTGGGATTTACTCAAAATGTGGAAGCAAACAGGCCATAGAGTTGTGATCTTGGTGTTGTTTCAATAGTTCTGATTAGGGGAGATTTTGCAAGGGAAAAATAGTGAGACAATAGAGGGACAAAATGGGATCTGGTAATGGATTTTATTCTGGAGCAGAGTTTAGTTTGGACCCTAAATGGCTGATTGATCCGAAACTGCTTTTTGTTGGGCCAAAGATTGGAGAAGGAGCTCATGCCAAAGTGTATGAGGGAAAGTAAGTTTTGGCTTTTATTTTTTTTCGGTTTTACAATTCTTGTGTATGAATTGATCTATGAATTGAATTGGTGTGTTATTTTGGGTAATGAATGAATGGAATGTCTCATTGCCTAGATTCAAGAAGCCACTCTGTTCAATGGTCTTTTTGTAGTAGTGAATGGAAGGAATGACCCAAATTTTGTGATGTTGATGGGTCATTGCCCATTGTGTTGTGAATTGAAGTGTTCCTATATAAGGAATGCCCTAAATTTCTTATAAGAAATTATTTCAGGTACAAGAACCAGAATGTTGCAATCAAAATTGTTCACAAAGGAGAAACGCCGGATGAGATTGCAAAGAGGGAGGCCAGATTTGGGAGAGAAGTGGCAATGTTATCCAGAGTTCAGCACAAGAACTTAGTTAAGGTTGTAAAAATGAGTTCCTGTAAGAACTGTCAATTCTGGTTTCAGACTGTGTATAATCGTATCTTGATTCATTTTTTCCTTTGCAGTTTATTGGAGCTTGCAAGGAGCCTGTGATGGTGATCGTAACCGAGCTTCTACTAGGCGGGACATTGAGGAAGTACTTGCTGAATTTGCGGCCGAGGTGCCTAGATATGCGGGTTGCAATCGGATTTGCCCTTGACATTGCTCGCGCAATGGAATGTTTGCACTCGCATGGAATAATACACCGTGACCTGAAACCGGGTAATAACTAAGTTCTCCCCTTTTAGCTCTCAATAAACCTAATGATCACTGGACATCTAAATGAAAAGCTATGGTAAAACTCGTCCTGTCTCTTGGACTGCAATAGGTTGAATGTGATTACTCCTTGCTATATTTTCAGATGTTACATTTTGTCAATCAGTCAAAATTGTCAGAGTAGATACCTATCAGTAGCTGTGTTCATTTCTGATGTCAACCGTGAGTTCGATTGTGAATGTGAAATGCTTGTATTTATTGAATAAGGAACTAGCGTGTATTATCAACCATGATCGATCTAGAAGTGGTCGACAGAGGTTGGACTCTTGCTGTAATGTCATAAGAATTGTATGTACATGTTTTTCTTTCACAAGAATCCAAATTGCCCCGTGGGAAGCTGTTGCTTGATTTTCGACTATAAATATGATAGTGATTTGAAATTTACGGTCATTGCGATGAATCCAATCCAGTGTTCATTCTTTCGGCTTATGGTTTTGTTTCGAACCTATTTATCTCCAGAAAACTTGCTGCTGACAGCAGACCACAAAACCGTCAAACTTGCGGATTTCGGTTTGGCAAGAGAAGAGTCATTGACGGAGATGATGACTGCTGAGACCGGTACCTATCGCTGGATGGCACCTGAGGTAGTTTGTCCGTTGTTTTTCTTTCCTGATTTGCATTTCTTATATGATTTTCGAGCCAACACCATCACGGAAAATGTCTTCACTTTCTTACCATAGTTATTATTTCATTGCAGCTCTATAGTACGGTCACACTAAGGCATGGGGAAAAGAAGCATTATAACCACAAGGTGGACGCCTACAGTTTTGCCATTGTGCTATGGGAGCTCATACATAATCGGTTACCATTTGAAGGCATGTCGAATCTGCAGGCTGCCTATGCTGCTGCCTTTAAGGTAACGATAACTACCTTCCCGCTTCCCCTTAACTGTCTGTTGCTTTCTGGTTCTTCGTGTATAATGTGTTTATATTCTGATAAACCCCGTCAACATATATAGAATCAGGTTAGAATCTTGTGCTTAAAAAGAGCTTCAAGTTGAGCAGCCTTTGTTTGGAACCTTGATCTAATTAAGTGTGGGCCTCCTACGATAATCCCTATCATAATTGAAAGTGGAAAATTTGTCATTTCAGAATGTACGTCCAAGTTCCGAGAATCTTCCACAGGATTTGGCCATAATAGTCACTTCCTGTTGGAAAGAGGACCCCAATGCACGGCCGAACTTCAATCAAATAATACAGATGCTCCTGCACTATCTATCCACAATATCACCCCCGGAACCTGTCATCCCTCACCGGATTTTTACTTCTGAGAATGCTGTGTTTCCACCCGAGTCTCCTGGAACCAGCTCCTTGATGGCCAAGAGGGGCGACGTCTGTGAAGACGGTACACCAAAAACACCCATGGAAAGCAAGCCCAGAGGGTTTTTCTTCTGCTTTAACCTGTGCTATTAATCTCTAGAGAACACTTGAAATTTTATCCAAAGGTAAGTAAGTTCTATAGCTTCAAGATTCAAGAATGTCTATTGTCAAATTACTTGGACAAAATGCTGAAACTGCTGTACAAGTCTCTCTGAAGTTTCAAATTTTCATGTCTTGTGCAGGATCACTTAACTCTCTGCTTTGTTAACTGTCCTTTCATCTGATTCAGATCCAAGGGCTTCTAGATTTATGGAGTTTGGGCTGCTGTGATGAGTTATAGCTGTAAAATAAGGTCCATCCAAAGGTCTTGACTCCATCGATATGTTAGAACTCAGTAATAAACCAATGACAGCTCTGTCTGCATGCTTGCTGGCAGTCATTCCTATTAATGTAACTGTGGGATAGCTCTCTCTCTCTCTCTGTAGAATGCACTATCACTTGTTTCAAAAAAAACTATTACATTTAAATGCATCCACAGGGGAAACAATTTTCTTTTTCTTCAAGTTTCGTTCCTTTACACATTGTTTGTACATCAAATGAAAGCATATCAGAGAGGAGATTTCTCATTCCTTGCTGAAATCAAAGAACATAATGCTGCCTAAATACAGCAGAAAATGTCAATGGATTCCCTTAGATCCATGGTAAGGACCAACAAGAAGCTATTGTAAGAATACACAAATTAGTATCTAATCAAGACTAAACATTTATTAAGAACGGAAAACCAGAGGACAAGAAAACAAAACCTCGGCATTGAGATGCCCGGTAATAGTCATGTGTTGTCCTGGCTAACAATATTGCCTTCACTTGAAAATGCAATAAGCTTTATTTTCTTGGGTTTGGGCCAATTCGGGAGATGCAGAGCAACGTTCGATCCACTCCCTAAAGATCAAACAATTCCTTGAAGCTCTCCTTGGAGGGTTGTATATTCTGCACATATCATTGTCAAGTAACGTCTTGCTGGATCCTTGAGGGTCAATTGCGGTCTCTCAAGCAATTGCCGGACAACAGGTACTTGTATCTGTCTGACCTTTTCCAAGAGATAGGGGGGTAAATGAACTGCTGAATGGGAAGGAGGAATAGGGCCCATTGTCCCAATGATATCCCTGAAGGTGAACTCCTCAGGCAGCATATCAAACAAATCCGCCCCTTTACAGATTATGTCCTGAATCCTTTTCGGGTTCAGGAAATATGATAAACTCACTATCAGTGTGGCTGTAGGCTTTCATCTTGAATATAAAGTCGCTGATGTAGCGGAAGCAGAAGCTGCAATGCCAGCCTGCGTCTGCTAAAAGGTAGTCAGATTGTAGGTAATGGGCGTATTTAGTCTTTTCCTTCTGGTACCGGTGGACTGAGGCTCTCCAGCTCAGGTGCCAGTGCTCAAACTCAAATGAGTACAAGTAGTTCCTCAGCTGAAGGTGAAGAACCAGAGGAATATCATCACACCATCTAAGGAGATTGATCGTATGCCCACTGGGAATCTCGTCAACATCCGACATTATCAACAGATCATCGTCAACTATCCTTGCAACTCTCAGAAGCTGGTCAAGTCAAGCCTTTGGTATGCCTCCTCAATGAAAGGATTCTCACTTTCTGGAATCTTCCACCGATTTGTGCATAGGTCAATCGAGGCTCCATAAATTTGAACTTGTACCGGTTCATGGCAAAGTTGAGAGGTTTAGGGATAGCAGTGAACGTTGAATTCGATTCGAGCAGCTCAAACTGAGTGACATAAGGATACAGCTCTTTCCCTCGGATCGTAAGCATGCCCACTTCATTGCTGAAGAAGACTGCATCATAAACACGTCTAGGGAATTCATGGATTCCCCAACCGTGAAGCTTGCAGAGGGTTGCCATGGAGACATTTTCACTGTAGTCATGGGTTATGGGGATAAAAGGCTTTGGAGGAGATTGCCATGGGGGCCGAAAGAAATAGGTGACTTTCTGTCCATGAGAATATACGGCAGAAATTCCCGCTGGAACGATGAGGAAAACAAACAAAATTGTTCTCACATTTTTGCCCCTGAGCAAGCACCGGAGTCTTGACATGCTTACGAATTCTGAAGCAGATAGCTGCATATGGAAACAAGCAGTTCCTAAGACAATCAGATCATGATTTCAAAACAAATAATTCTTCCATAACAAGTGGTAAAAAGGATACATTTCAAATTTCAAATCACCAACCATGCCATATTCATTGTGATCCATTGAGCTAATTTGGAACGACTAAAAACTTGCAAACAGAAGAAGAAATTAACTAACCCGGATAGTGAAATAGCATACCTGACCACAGAAATCTGCACATGCATCCTCACACTTCTTTGAAGAATGGTAAGCGTTGGATTTCATCTGGCCCCAAATGAGAATATTGTTTTGTTTCCCCCGTTTTTGTTATGCTAGCCTGGTAATGGTATTCGTATCTTCATACCATTCTCCCAAGTCCCAACCCTCCCTTCGAATGACCTCCACAAGAAAAAAAGTAGAAACCAAAACTGATTACGATCGAAACAATAAAAATGCAAACAAACACAATTCCTTTATGTGAAATTGCACTTCCTTCATTTTTTTTTTCTTTTGTAATATTGCACATTTGTCATACATAAATTTAACTATTAATATTGTTAATTATCAATAGTAAAAAATATATAAAATTGATATTTTAAAAATTTAACAAGACCCAGTAACTATATTTTTTTTTAACTATAAGCAATATATAAATAGTACTAAATCCAAAGTGTTACAAAGAAAAAAAACGGAAGAATATACTTAGAGACTAGATAATGGTACAACTTTCCAGGTTTCCCTATCTTCAAGTTATCTTTTTCCTCTAGATAATGAGACTAGATAATACATAGAGAATCTAGTTATCTTTTTCCTCAGGAAAGTTGCAGGCTTTCTTTCATCCAAGACGAAAGGCGAGACCGTTAGTATATGCGGCAACGATCTTTCGAATTCTTGTGATGAACACCAAACATGTCTTCTATTGATGTTGTTCAATGATTCATTCATTCAAAAATTTGCGTGATGGGTGAATCCTGGAAGCCCTGGGACCTCAACTCCACATAGATAGACGTTTATATTAATGGGCCACAGACAGTGGATTGGGTTACAGAAGCAGCAGCCCATAAAATTTGATGAATCGGGCCGAGCCGTAGTGTCCCTATAATGTAACAGGTTGTTATCTGGAGTATATCATCAATGAAGTCACTTGTACAGTGGTATTATACTTATACAAGTATAATTCAAGGTTCTACGTAAGGTTACATTGATGGTCTCGCATTGAATATATTAAAAAAGTAATAAATTGTTTACAATTGAAAGTGGCTCACAAGTCTATTGTCTTAGAGTTTAAAGTTGTCCCTAGGCGTAAAAGCTGAGCTCCAGACCCATGTGTGTTACGTGACGCAGCAGGGCATACTCATCCTCCACCTAGCGAGCCCCCAACAATGATTGATCTAATCATTATAATAACTTACCCTTTGTACTACTGCTGAAGTAATGGATTGTTTTATTATCATCAGGCACTGGATAGACAATTAGACATCATTCCTTGAACAATTTGAAAGTTGAAACATTGGTTTTAGACAGAGAGCAAAACTGGTTTTGTTTAACAACCAGTTCCAACCAGATAATGACCTCTTTGATCTTGGAAGTTGGAAGTAACCATGTCCACAAGATTGGTCGAGTTAAATTTGCCCTTTAGCTTTACAGCTAAATTTCAGGACACCAAACTTCATTCACTCATCACTATCATTCTCTCTGATTCTAGAACAAGGGTTTTCCTCACTTTTTCTTGCATCCAAGATTCCAAGATACGACTGATTAGAAACAAAAAACAAATCTGTACTTTCTAAACCAAAGTCCAAAAGTGGCTTTATGTATGCCAACACCACCCCTAAAGCATTAACTTTATTAGATTATGAATAGAGATAGCAAATGTACCTAATTTCATCCACTAAAGTAGAACTCATAATGAAGTTCAACCGGGCATCGGCCACAGCCAGTGAGTCAGATAACCACATTATTGGAATGCATAATGCTCGCTCAACTCACATTCACAAACCAACACAACCCCAATTCATAACATCATTAAATTAAAAGAAAATGTAACTATGAACTATCCCAGTTAAAAAGGCAAAAAAAAGGAAAAATACAGTAGCTGCTGCATATTAAAGCTACAAACAATAATGCACACCATTCATTCAACTAAGAGAAAATTCAACCATCTCAGAAAGGCAGAAAGACAACATTAACAAAGAAAAGGACAGTAAGTACAAAATAAAGTTAAAACATAATGTAAGTTATATCAATAACTACATAATCCTCCACAAGAGCCCACTGCCCACAACCAGCACAACATTTAGATGCACTGCCACTCAGTAGAGGAGACAACCAGGAAACCAGCATTCAAATTTCATCAACTCTGCTGTGAATCTACACCGATGGCTATCACAAAATACTATGGCAAAAATTCTTTTGTTTCCCAACGCATAACAAGTGTGATGCTACAATACCATAAAGAAACCATCAATCACTGCTTAAGAACCAATATTATACAAATCTTTCTTACAATACCATAAAGAAACCATCAATCACTGCTTAAGAACCAATATTATACAAATCTTTCTTACTCATGAAACCCATCATCAATAATAAGCTGCCGGATCCTAGTTTCTACATCCAACATGATCAAAGAAATTGTTACAATTGAATACAAGATACATAATGCACAACTGCACTGCAGCCAGCCAATCATACATGTTATCCTAATTGTTTAGTTTTCAATCCATTATCCAAAACCTAAAGTGTAATCAGAATTCACAAAATTTGCCTACTGCAATTGCTCACCTAATGCAGCCATGAGCTCTTCCGGCGACGGTTCCCAAATTGGCAGGTCGGTCAGCTGTTGTTTCAGTCTCTCCTCCTGTGCACTGCACAATGCTTCAGCTACATCGCATAAATTCGAGATATTCCTAATTACAGCCTCCTGTGCTTCGATCTGCACACACATTTGAATTGAAGATTGAAAATTTCAGTCAGACCACTCAATTCAATTCAATTTTTTGAACTATATGAAGTTATTGAATGATACCCCAATTTTACAATACTATTACCGAGCTCAACGTACAGTTTGAGTTCCTGAAAAATTGTTGGATGATCATTACCTGAGCGAGGAGATCATCAACTGCTTTCCGTCGAGATGAATCCGGCTCCAAATGTGGTTCGGAGCTCGATGTAGGGCACACCGGTTCCTGCCGCTCCTTCAATTTCGTCTGAGCCCTTTGCTCCATTTCCTTCAGCATATTCGACAAAAGCTCCCATCGATTAATCTCTTCTAAATACCTATCCCGCAGCTTCAACAGAGCCTTCTTTTTCCGCTGGCGGCGGTGCCTCCGCTCCACGGCCGGATCCGGCGGCTGTTGGGCGGCGGAGGAGGAGGGGCCGGGGTCGAGGCGCAGCCGCTTCTTGCGCTTGTAGACGAATCCGTCATCGTTTACCAATTCCCAATCGTCGGGATATTCGTAAGCGGCCATGGCTGCACTACATTCAGCTGGACCCAAAATTGAGCGGAAAAATTGGGAAAATTGAAAATTTGGGAATTGCTGGAGCGGCAACGACATAAAATGTGTTTGGACTTGGACAGCCGCTTTTGCCTTTTGTTTTGGATATTTGATATTTACTATTTCATCCCTCAACGTTTCAAAATAACAAATTTGCCCCATCCAGAATTTCTTTCTTAAACTTCCACACCAGTATAAAAAACACAACTACAGGGCTTGTTTGGATGTTTGGCATTCTCGTTTCACTTTTTTTTTAAAAAAAGATACACTTTTCAACCTAGATAATTTTTCCATATCTCACTTATAAAATATAAAAAAAAATAAAATTTAATAATAACTCAATTATTAATTCTATTTAAATTTAAATTTAATTGCTTATATACTAACAAAATCATGC